>PVKC010051812.1:0-10356 GCA_004027635.1 Crocidura indochinensis | reverse complement strand
CGGGATTCGAACCGATGACCTTTTGCATGAAAGGCAAACGCCTTACCTCCATGCTATCTCCCAGGCCCCTAAATGTGACTTTCTAATTAGAAAAACAAATTCAAGAAAAAGATGTGAAAGAACAGTTTCAATTATTCTAGAAATTATCTGTATTAAAATATTATTATATAAGAAAAATATAAGTTTTCATTTTCAAAGCCTAATTAAAATTAGAGATATAACATATTTATATTATATCTATTTAGATTTTTGACCCTTAAATTTTTTATTCAACAAAATAGTCAACAGAACTTGATTTTAAGTGCAAAAAATAAAAAAGAATTACTGTCATCCTAATAAGGGAGCACTGCAATAAGGCATCTGTCTTGCCTGTGGCCAACATAGGACAGACCCTGGTTCGATCCCTGGCATGCCATATGGTTCCCAGAGCTTGCCAGGAGTGACTTCTGAGCCCAGGGTCAGGAAAAACCCGAGTGCTGTCGTGTGTGACCCAAAAACCAAACAAAATCAAACAAACAAACAAACAAAAAACTATTATAATGCTTTAACTGGTAAGTGTTAAAATGCAATAGTGTCTGAAAGAAACTACAGGATCAGGAAAAACTTTGGAGAGGGGGGTGTCACACCCGGCAGCACTCAGGGGTTATTCCTGGCTCTGTACTCAGAAATTGCTCCTGGCAGACTTGGGGGAACTATATGGATGCCATGATTTGAGTCCTTCTGCATGCAAGACAAATGCTCTATCTCCATACTATCTCCCAGGGCCCTAATCCATTTTGTTTTTTGAGGAAAAACTATTTAAGCAGGGCTAGAACAACCAGTCTGATAGGGCAAAGGGCATGCTATATCTCTCCAGCTCCCTAAGTTAGTTTTTGACACGAGTATTTGGCTTGATATCCTTTACTTTGGAACTTTGCCATCATCTATGACTATGTCTGCATAATGGTAGATTTGAATCATTGGATTAGAGACAGTGTAGACATATAAAGCTCAAAACAACTACCTGATCTATAGAAAAAAATTTCAAAACTAAAACAATCTGGGGCCGGCGTGATGGCTCTAACGGTAAGGTGTCTGCCTTGCAAGTGCTAGCCAAGGAAGGACCGAGGTTCTATACCCCAGCGTCCCATATGGTACCCCCCAAGCCAGGGGCAATTTCTGAGCACTTAGCTAGGAGTAACCCCTGAGCATAAAAGCGGGTGTGGCCAAAAACAAACGAACAACAACAACAAAAAGAACCCAAAACAATCTTTTTTTCTGTAGTCACTGTTGAAAAGTATAAACAAAGAAAACAAAATATAACTTAGAATCTCCTATCTTACTCATGCAGTAACAGAAATGAGTAGTACTTCATTTTTTTCATATTTCACTTTTTATTTATTTATTTATATAACTTTTATTTTAATCATATTGGCTTACATATTGTTGACATTAATATTTTAGGTACAAATTAACATAAATTCAGGGGAACTCCCTTCACCAAATTGTCCTCCCTCCACCTCCGTTCCCATCCTACTTTCCATATCCTCTTCCCTAATCCCTGGGGTTGCTAAAGCAAGTGGTCCTCCTTGTGTCTAGCTTACTACTTAGTGGTCTTACACCTGTCTGGTCTTAGTTACCCCCTACTCCCCCCTAATTGGGAGGCGGGAATAGTTAGTTCAAGTTATGTAGTTTTGTTTGAAAAAGAGAAAATTAATAACCTGGAGAGAGAGGGAAAAAATAGAAGAGAAAAAAGATAAATAAAAAAATAAATAAAGGGATTAAATACTCCGGGAATGGGTCATCCTTGCTTTGAGAAACAAATAAAATATCCAGTGAGCATTCCAAAAAAATAAGTATCGTGTGAAGGTCATGGTTTTGAGATAGAAATGTGGCAGTACACATAAGAAAAGAAGAAAATAATAAGTAAATATAAATACAGACATCCACTTCGATAGCCAAACCACAATGAGATTAACAAAAGATATATAAGTAAATAATAATAATAATAATAAAAGATTGTTTTGTGCTTGTTTTTTTTCCTCCTGCAGATGCACAGTAAATAGCATTCTTTATTAAGGACAAGATATAAAAATTTTCTTATATCCCTAACTATATAAATCAGCAGAACCAAGTATACTAATATTGAATACATTTTCAATCCCATCTATGCTAAAACTATTTAGTGAAACTGAAATTCTGTGTTTTACACAAATAGTAACTCTTCAATTATACCATCCTACTCAACATGACCTTCCTACCACTGTCTTCTATATTTTTAATATCGCACAAATCTCACCTAAATGAATTCATAAAATAAATGCTGTTTTGTGACCTGCTTAGCAACTAATCCATTCAAGCCACCCCCACCCCTAATTTGGTCTATTGTGAATAAGCCTGCTATGAACAATGGGATGCGTACATTTCCTCAAGAGCAGACTGCAGAAAAGTCTTGAGTTTTATCCCTAGCAAAGCCGAACATGCTCAGTATGATTCCAGAGACATATCGTTCGGAATCCTGAGTACCACAACGAAGGGTACAATTTTCAGAACATTGCAACCCAGAGAATGTGAACACAACTACAAGTGTACAACCCCCTGTGAGCACAACAATCAGAATACAACTTCTATACACTAACAACAATGAATCAGAACTAATGAAAGGGGAAAGGAAAATCAAGACTTTCAGTTCTTTCAGGGGTTACTCCTGGCTCCATGTTCAGAAATTGCTCCTGGCAGGCACGGAGGACCATATGGGGCACAGGGATTCGAACCGATGACCTTTTGCATGAAAGGTAAACACCTTACCTCCATGCTATCTCCCGGGCCCCAAGACTTTCAGTTCTTTCAAAAGACACTTTTTAACTTGATGGAATCTTGTCTATTTTTTCTATCTTAACTAATGGGAGTCAAACACTGAGGATTCCTCATCACATAATAGAAATACAAATATAAAACAACAAGGTAATATCTCACACGAGTGAGACTGGCATATATCAAAAAAAAAAACTGTAAACAACTAGTGGTGGTGGTAATAAGGTGAAAAAGGAACTCCCAGTGGTAGACACATTGTTTAAGAAAAGCAATGTAAATATTTCTAAAAAGAAAGACACATAACTCCTCTGACTAAGCAATTCAATTTTTTTCGGGGGGGGGGGGGTTTGGGCCACACCCATTTGACACTCAGGGGTTACTCCTGGCTATACGCTCAGAAATGGCTCCTGGCTTGGGGAGACCACATGGGACACCGGGGGATCAACCACGGTCCGTCCAACGCTAGCGCTTGCAAGGCAGACACCTTACCTCTAGCGCCACCTTCCCGGCTCGCAATTTTACTTCTTAAAAAAAAAAAACTTATTTTTTGGGGGAAAAAAACTTATTTTGAAATGACACATGCACATCTATTTTCATGGCAAAGTAAAGTACAAAAGCCAGAATGTAGAAACAACTCAAAATTCAACAAACCAACGAATAAAATAGCTGTGGTATATACACAATGGGATAACTGTAATTTAAGAAAAATAATACAGTTCACTGCAGTGTGGCTAGAACTGAAGAATAAGGTACGTTCATTAATTGTTTTGTATTGTTTTTGGGTCACAACCAGCAGCTCTCAGGGTTTTACTCCTGGCAGGCTCAGGGAATCATATGTGATGCCCGGATTCAAACCACTGTCCTTCTGCATGCAACGCAAATGCCCGAACTCCATGCTATCTCTCTGGCCCCTAAGTTCATTGATTCTTAAGGAAGGACAAATACTAGATGTGTCACTTATCTGTGGAATACAAGTAGACAAAAATTATTGACAGTATCTAACAGTGACAAACCCTTAGTCTCAGATTACAAAACTGATTACCTAACAAAGGGTCTCCCCTTTAGAGAAAATCAAGAACTAGGGGTGAGACGGTGATAGTAATAAGAGATTCAGGTGTACTTTGGTAGTGAGGAAGGGGGCAGTGCAATGACTTTTAACTAAACACAGTATCATAAATGTTAGCACTATAATAATCATCTTACCTAAACTAAAATTAAAATATGTAAATTAAAAATGTAAAACAATTTCCCAGACATATAATTAATCTTTGTTTAAGGGGTAAAAAAATGCAAAATAGAGCAGAAAAGCTTCTTCTGTAACAAGTAGTACAGGGACAACTGGTCAGCCACATGCAAAAAGTAAACTCAGACCTCCATCTAACACTATGCACAAAGGTCAAGTCCAAATGGATTAAAGACATTGATATCAGACCCGAAACCATAAGGTATAGACCAGGGGTCTTCAAACTACGGCCCGCGGGCCACATACTGTATTTGTTTCATTTTTATTTCTTCACTTCAAAATAAGATATATGCAGTGTGCATAGGAATTTGTTTGTAGTTTTTGTTTTTACTATAGTCCAGCCTCCAACGACCTGAAGAACAGTGAACTGGCCCCTGTTTAAAAAGTTTAAGGGTCCCTGGTATAGACACTGTAGGTAAAACACTCTCCAAACAAGTGGAAGCAGAGATAAACAAATGGCACTATTTTAAACTGAGAAGCTTCTGCATCTCAAAGGAAATAGTGACTAGGATACAAAGGACACCGCAGAATGGGAGAAACTATTCACGCAATACCCATCAGATAAGGGACTAATATCTAAGATATACAAGGTACTGACAGAACTTAACAAGAAAGAAAATCTAACCCCATCAAAAAATGGGGAGAAGAAATGAAGGGACATTTCCTCAAAGAAGAAATACAAATGACCAAAAGGCACATGAAAAATGCTCCACATCACTAATCATCAGGGAGATGCAAATCAAAACAACAATGAGGTACCATCTCATGACACAAAAACTGTCAACACATCACAAAGAACAAGAACAATCAGTGCTGGCAAGGATGTGAGGAAAAAGGAATTCTCATTCACTGCTGTTACCAGTAATCAATGTCTAATCCAGCCTTTATAAAAAACAATATGGAGATTCCTCAAAAAACTGGAAATTTGAGCTCCCATATGATCCAGCTATACCACTTCTAGGGATATACCCTAGGAACACAAAAACACAACACAAAATTGCCTTCTGCACACCTATATTCATTGCAGCACTATTTACAATAGCTAGAATCTGGAAACAACCCAGATGCCAGATAACCAATGAGTGGCTAAAGAAACTGGTACATACATACAATAGAATGTTGCACTGGTGATAGGGTGGAGGGGGGGTGTTCTTTTTTATAACTAAAACCCAACTAAACTTGTTTGTAATCATGGTGCTTAAATAAAAAATATTAAAAATAAATAAGTAAATAATTTAAAACCAAAATATACATACAGTTTTTAGCTATTTTAGGTAAAGACCAAACAGTGAAAAGGTTAGGTCACCTAGAAAATACCCACTATTTTCCAGGGAAGTTCTACCATTGTACGATCCCATTGGCAAAGACAAGGATATGAATTACTTCAGTTCTTGTCACTACTCATCCTGTCATTTTTTTATCGGCATGCTAATGAAATGACAGCTAATATAGATTTGAAATGTATTTTCCTACTAGTCAACAGATTAAACTGGTCAACTGGTTAAACAATAGCTAAGGGCTTCCAGCCTAAAGAACACATATCCAATAAAATGAGAAGATACCCAAAGTTTCTATAAGCCACCTACACAAAGGTTCATAATTGTTAAGTTATCAAAAGTCAATGAAAAAGAAGATAGTAAAACCTAACAGGGAAGAGAAAAGTAACAACAAAGTCTTCTCAGAAGAAAAACTTTAGTGGGGCCCGAGAGGTGGCATGCAGGTAAGGTGTTTGTGCCTTGTATGCAGGAGGTCGTTGGTTCGATTCCCAGCACATTTCATATGGTCCCCTGAGCCTGCCGGAGCAATTTCTGAGCATAGAGCCAGGAGTAACCCCTGAGCACTGCCCGGTGTGACCCCCCCCCCAAAAAAAAGGGGAAAAACTTCTATAGGGTAAAAGTAGAACGACAAATTCAAACTTACTAAAATACAAAAGCTGCCAGCCAAGATTATATTATCTGACAATTTTATCATTCAAAAACGATGGTGAATAGGATGTACAAAGATAGTACAGCACGTAAGATTCAGGCCTTACATATAGCAGTCACTGGTACCCCATATGGTCTGCTGCACCTCACCAGGAGTGATCCTGAAGACACAACCAGGAGTAAGCTTGAGCACTACATAATGTGCCCACATAATATGCTTGCCTTGCAAGCAACTCAGGATGAATGGTGGTCGGAATCCCAGCATTCCCAATGGTGACCCATGCCTGCCAGAAACAATTTCTGAGTGCAGGGCCAGGAGTAACACCTGAGTACCACAGGATGTGAACCCCCCTCCCCCCATAAAAACAGGAGGGGGGGACCCGGGCGGTGGCGCTAGAGGTAAGGTGTCTGCTTTGCCTGCGCTAGCCTAGTGTCTCATATGGTCCCCCAAGCCAGGAGCGACTTCTGAGAGCATAGCCAGGAGTAACCCCTGAGCGTCACCCAAAAAAAAAAAAACCAAGAGGGACAGACGGGAGGGAGGGAAACAAACACTAATAGACTCTACCATCACAAGACCTGTTTTACCAGAAATACTGGGAAATACTGGTACCTTAAAAAAGAGAAATCACAAAATCCTGATGCTGCAACAGAAAGAAAAGTGGTAATATGAGACAGCATAATGAGTAAGGGGAAGAAAAGGAAAGAACAGATATAGTCATATGATGGATGACAAACTGAAACCAGCACAAAAATCATTTCAGTTATATCAAGTATGATACAAGGCCCTGATAAGCACAAAATAAAAATCTGGTGCAGACATTTTAAGGAAAAAAATGAGGAAGGAATAACCACAGTAAACCCATCATATAAAAGGAGAAATGGCAAAAGGTCTAAACAAAAATCAAAAGGCACAGTATTATTACAGGGATATAAAAATCAGGAGATATATATATATATATGTCTCAATCAATTAAAAAGCAAACTAGGGCCCGGAGAGATAGCACAGGGGCGTTTGTTTGCCTTGCAAGCAGCCGATCCAGGACCAAAGGTGGTTGGTTCGAATCCCGGTGTCCCATATGGTCCCCTGTGCCTGCCAGGAGCTATTTCTGAGCAGACAGCCAGGAGTAACCCCTGAGCACCGCAAAAAAAAAAAAGCAAACTAAAACCTCAAATTAAACAGCTAAAGCATACCCAACCAACAGTGCAGGGGAAAATAAAGACAGGAACTAATGTCTTTATTTGATAAAAATACATTCACCAAAAATTATAACCAAAGATAAATATTATACATTGATCAAGGGTCAATTCAGAAAGAATGGTCTCCAAAATACAAGGTCATCAATAGTGTGACACCAATATAAAACAGCAAAATGTAACAGGTCTCAATAAAATAACAGCACACAGTAATTCTAAGTATCTGTGATGCCAATTACAGCAATAGTAAATCATTGAAAGTATTAGTAACAAAGTGCATTAAATGGAGTATAAAGGGAAAACTCCCATCCCAGAGACCGGAGAGATAGCATGGAGGTAGGGCATTTGCCTTGCATGCATCCCATATGATCCCCCAAGCGTGCCAGGAGCAATTTCTAAGCCTAGAGCCAGGAGTAGCCCGAGTGCTGCTGGGTGTGATCCAAAAACAAAAAAACAAAAAACAAAAAAAAACAAAAATACTCCCATCCCAAATAAATGCACATTCATCTCAAGTACACAGGAAACATTCTAAAGGGTAAATCATGTGTTTTTACACAATTATGTGAAGATTAAAATAAGATCAAAATCCAGTCCTGATTATAATGATCAGAAATTACAAAACAAAAAGAAACAAATAAACCAAAGCATATGAACACTATGCTTATGTCAAGTCAGAGGGAAAGTCAAAGGATAATTAAAAATTACATGAAAGAGGCCAGAGACATAGCATGGAGGTCTTACCCTAAGGCAAAGTTATGTAGAAGATCAGGGATGGGCTAACATTCTGCCCCTTTCTTAAAACAAATAAAACCAAAGAGATGTCATTCAACATGGAGGTAGGGCATTTGGCTTGTACACAGCTGACCCAGGAAGGACGCAGGGTCAATCCTCAGCTTCTCATACAGTCCCCCCAAGCCAGGAGTGATTTCTGAGTGCAAAGCGAGTACCTGCCGGTTACACACCACCAGATGTGTCCCAAACAACAAAATAAGTAAATAAATAAATAAATAAATAGATAGATACATAAATAGAAATGAAACCCTAAGAGGAAAGTCTGTACCACATCAAGGAATTTCAAAAAGTCTCAAGTAAGCTATATATTTCCTAAACTCATGGGAACATATTGCAATCAGAATGTCAAAAGTCAAAGACAGAGACAATATATTAAAAGCAACAAGGTTGGGGGCCTGGGAGATAGCATGGAGGTAAGGTTTTTGCCTTTCATGCAAAAGGTCATCGGTTCAAATCCCGGTGCCCCATATGGTCCCCCGTGCCTGCCAGGAGTAACCCCTGAGCACTGCCGGGTGTGACCCAAAAACCAAAAACAAAAAACAAAAACAAAAACAACAACAACAAAAAAAAGCAACAAGGTTGGGGCTAGAGGTAGGGTGCCTGCCTTGCAAGCGATAGCCAAGGAGAGATCACAACCGCGGTTCGATCCTCTGGCGTCCCATATGGTCACCCCAAGCCAGAGGCAATTTCTGAGCGCTTAGCCAGGAGTAACCACTGAGCATCAAAGGGGTGTATCCCGAAAAAAAAAAAAAAAAAAGGCAACATGGTTGGGGCCGGAGATATAGCACAGTGGTAGGGCATTTGCCTTGCAAGACACAGGACCAAAGGTGGTTCAAATCCCTGCATCCCATATGGTCCCCTTGAGCTTGCCAGGAGTGATTTCTGAGCACAGAGCCAGGAGTAACCCCTGAGCACTGTCAGGTATAGCCCAACCAACCCACCCCCCAACCATCAAAAAAGACAGCAAGGTTGATGATCAAAGGATATGTATATCATGATGAACTTTCACTACCTTTATGCACCCAATGATAGAAACCAAAATACTTAGAAACATGGCTATGAGAACTAAAAAAAAAAATACTAACTATACACAATCCATAAAATCCATACAAGTATCTCATTATTTGTTCATACCTCCATACAGTCTAGAATTAACATGGTGCATAGCCATATTCAAACACCCAAGAGGCAAACACTTCAGCTTGAAGTATCCCATCTTTTCTTGCTAAGAGAACACTACCATCCTGCATTCTTACTGAGGAGTAAGTCTAACCATGAGTTGCCATCAATGAACCCTCCTACCTATCTTCTCCAGATTCAAAACCAGTATGAGTTGGGCATCTCCCCATTCCAAATGAACTAGAGATACAACTCTTCCTTTCATTGTTGTAGATACTATTGTGTATGCCATTCAAAACCCTAATCTAGTTTATAAAAGAAATGGTGACGCATGTAAATAAAGTATCAATGACAAAAGCTAAGTTGGAGATATGAACACAACTATCACCTCTGGATAGATCAATTAACTATCAAAAAATTCAAGAAGGGGGACCAGAGCAATAACAAAGAGGGTAGGGCATTTGCCTTGTACATGGCTGACCTGGGTTTGATCCCTGGCATCCCATATGGTCCCCTGAGCATGCCAGGAGTGATTTCTTCTGCGTATAAAGCCAGGAGTAACAAGTGTGGCTACGTGTGGTCCCAAAACAAAACAAAACTAAAACAAAAGTTCAACAAGGAAATATTGGTTTTGATGAGAGAAACACAAATGAAGATCTTAGTAGATATAAGCCCTTCTTCACACACACACACACACACACACACACACACACACACACACACACACACACACACACACACTGCCACCAAGACAAATACTCATTCTTTTCAGTAAACATGGGGATTCTTAAAGATACAGCACATGATGACTAAAATAATTCATCTCCATAAAAATCAAGATAATATCTTAAGACTATCCTATGAAAATGAAAATCACAGACATAAACAGGAAAAGAACTCAAACACTCGGAAAATAAATACTCACTACTAAGCAAGTGAGTCAAAGAGAATATCAGAAAAGAATTTCAAACATTCCTAGAAACAAACTTAAGTTATCAGAATATACAAGACCTAACAAAAGTAGTATTAAAAAAAAAAAGCAGAAATAATATGGAAGTTTATAGCATTCAAACACTAAGAAGCAAGAAAAATAATCAACAGCAGAGTTTAGTCAAGTAGAAAAAGAACAAAGGAAAGTTCATGTAAACTGAAGAAAGGAAGTAATAAAACTTGAAATGAAATGGAAACTTAAAAAATTAAAATTAAAAATTCAGTTATTAATGAAACTAAGAGCTGGTTCAGGTGCAGCAGATAAGGGGACGTACCTTGCATAACCAAGGTTCTACCCTA
>PVKC010051811.1:0-10360 GCA_004027635.1 Crocidura indochinensis | reverse complement strand
ATTCTCCAACTGTTACTTTCCAACTGTCACTGTGCCATTTTTTCCTTTGGCCTCCCCTTCAAACTTTATTTATTTATACAAAATAATTATCATACATAAATCTACACTTAGTGAAAGTGCTGTAGTATAGAGGGCTGTGGTAACTGTCACCCATTGAGAGACCTACATGGGCTGCTAAATGAAAGAAAGATTTGTAACAGAGGGCCTCTGTCCACTGTTGCCCAGAGAGAAAGAGAGAGACCCATATGAACTGCTGAATGAAAGTGCTGTAACATAGAGGACTTTTGGAGGTTTTCACCAGAAAGAGACATGAGCTGCTGAGTGAAAAGCACTGTACTACAGTGGGCCTGTGATTAATAGACTGCTCTTCACACTCTTACCACAGGGATCCAGAGTTGATTGTTCCCTGCTTGATATTATGACCCAGTTTAGTCAAGAAATTAGACACAGTAAGAGGTAAATTCAATCGTTTAATGCTGGCCCATTATAATAATTTCATAAGACAATGACAACATTAAATAGTACAAGTTAGTGACTTTGCTATCAAGTCAAATATATGTGACTATGACTTCTTTTTTTGGGGGGGGGGGTTGGGCCACACCAGGTGACGCTCAGGGCTTACTCCTGGCTATATGCTCAGAAGTCGCTCCTGGCTTGGGGACCATATGGGAAACGGGGGGATTGAACCGCGGTCCGTCCTAGGCTAGCACAGGCAAGGCAGGCACCTTACCTACAGCGCCACCATCCGGCTCCCATGACTATGACTTCTGAACCTCTGTCGAGTGCTTATTAAGTGAAGTCAATAGCAGAAAACCACTTCCCTACCCCAATCTGCACAATGCCAGAATAAATACCAGTACTTCTGCAGGTTGGGTTGGCTACACTCCAGGTGTTCAGGTCAGTGCAGTACATGAAGATCATGCCAACCAGCACATAGCCAGGGTCAAAGGTATAGATGATGGACATTCCAGGAAGCTACAGCAAGACATGTCCACTGATGAGGTATCCATGGAGTTTCTTGGGTGGAGTGGCCATGCTAAGAGCAAGTTCCCCCAAAGACAGAGAGGGCATTCTGTGGAGGACCACCAGAAGGGTACTGAGCTGGAGCACAACAGCCCCTAAGGACACAAATCTGGGGTCACATCAGTCCTGGTAGCACTGCCCTGGTGTCCTCGAATGCTTACAATGGGGAGCTGGGCAGCTCCACACACCCTGCCCCTGGCTGTCACTGCCACAGTGGATGGTGCACTCCCAAATAAGTTCAAAGGCCATATATGGGCCTGGGTGGGAGTCACAGGTGTAGGTCACTTCTTTCCCTTAGGGGACTCTTCTCAAAGTCCCTCTGGAGTGGCTCCCATGGAACACCGGTGTGACGATGCACACAAGATTTCTGGGAAGAAGACAAGCACTTTATACTCAAGAGATCAGGATGACTTGGTGTTCTTGGAACCCCTTATCCAGGCCCTCCACAGGTGTGGCTTCCATAGGAACCTTCAGCATCATCATTCAGTACTGCCCTTCTCTAGTTCCTGTGTTGGAGTATTGATGGTTATGAGCAGGGAAAGTCCAGAAGAGGCAGAAAGATCCAAAGAGGTGACAGGCATGTCTCAATAGAGAGCTGAGTATGGGTCTGAGTCTGGGGATCCCAGTCTGTGGTTTGAGCCTGGAGGTCTGAATTTGGGGTCTGAGTCTAGAATCTGAGAATATATCGGATCTGAGTCTGGGGAGCTGAATCTGGGAGCTGAGGCCAGGTGATGAGCCTGGGGTTTAGTCTGGGGCATCTGAATCTTGGGAGTCTGAGCCTGGGTGCTGAGTCTAGGCTGAGTGGGGTGCTCTGAGCTTGGATCCTAAGTCTAGGCTGAGTCTGGGGTGCTGAATTCATCCTGCCTATGGTCTCCTATGGATCGATGTTTCAGGAGTTTGAGAATACTTGTAATACTACACTGAAGAGACAGATAGGTTGAATAGGAGAAACCCAACCAGAGCCATGAGCACAGCCACAGTAAAAAGAGGCCTCAGGATGGCCAGAGTGAGTGACTATGGGCAGGGTCCTGGATTGGCCGCTTGCAAGGCAAACACTCACCACTGTGCTATCACTCTAGACCTGAAATAAAGATTTTAAATACCTTAGGATTATGATGAATTAGACCAGCCATTAACACTAAAAGACCGAAGTTGGGACTCATGCACTTGCCTTGCATGTGGTGATCCTGGTATCATTCTCTAGCCTCAGAGTCTCCTGAGTACCACAAGGAGAGACCCTCAAGAAGGAGGGCTGTGGGTCTCCCAAGAGCCTTCTCTCTCCTTCCTCCTGGACTCCGGGGCTATCCCTGGGTGCCTGCCCAGGGGGCCAGCGAGATGGGTGCCAGAGAGGTGTTTAAAGGGGACTCTAGGCTTCCCAATACCCACCCTGCACAAGAAGCGCTGGCTTGGGGAAGTTGGTGGCAAATTTCTTTCCCAACAGTGTCATTCTCAAACCATGTGGGGGCTAGCACCCCAGTGAATAAAGTATATATAGTTTAACAGAGTAGCATATGGTTTAATCCAGGGGTCACTAACTCAATTTACCTGGGGGTCGCAGGAGGCAAAGTTGGGGTGATCCTTGAGGGCAAAGTCAGGGGGTATGACCCAAACAACTAAAACAAAACAAAACAAAAAAAGATTCCTCTAGGGCAGAGCCACAAAATGTTGGACAGGGAGCTGCAAATGGCCTGTGGGCCATGAATTTGAGACCCCTGGTTTAATCTATGCTTGCAATAAACGGAATGTCTATGTTGTTTACTTTCCTTCCCCCCTTAGCTCACCACCTTACAAGCTCATTTCTAGTCCTTTACTCCCACACACCCACAGTCTATTACCCCAAATTTAACTCGTTTTCCCCTAGGTTCTTGGCTCCTCACGAAGTAAATCATTATCCTACTCCAGTCAGCAGCCAATGGGATCCCAAAGTGAAAATATAGACTCTCAGCCTGAGAAGAAACCAATACTCTGTTCCTATTTATCTACTCTCAGTGGCCTCCTGTCCTCCACCTTCCTTCACTGTGTACTTGTGCTTGCTACCATACTTGGTTTCTGAGAAGCCCCCACTCAAAGATCTTTCCTGATATGGGACTTCTGGGAGCCGTTTTGCAGACTCCAGAAAGTCAAATCACAGACCAAAATGGTGTCCAAGATTCAACACCCTTCCCCCGACTATTTCTAAAGACATAAAAGGGATATGTATATCTTCTTTGACTATCTTAGATTTATTCCCTTAACAACTATAACTATTGGCATTTTGAGGTTTCCCCCAGCTTGTTTCAACCTGGGAACCTTGATCTTCTCTAGCATTCATCCCCTGGACGGCTTGCCTTAGCTGAGGTGTGTCTTTCCAGGCCGGAGTTGCAGATAAAGCTGACTCTGCTGGGCCCCTAAGCTCAGCAGACATTTTGAGGCTTCAGCTGGCTTCCTTCAACCTAGGAACTTTGATCTTCTCTGGCATTCATCCCCAGACGGCTTGCCTCGACTGAGGTCAGTCTTTCCAGGCCAGAGTTGGGGATTAAACTGACTCTGCTGGGCCCCATAATCCAAACTCTTAAGGGGTCGAAGCAGAGGAGCATGGCAACTCCACTTTGCTTCATATCTGCGCACTCCACATATCCAACAAATACCACCACAACATGTAGAAAAACTCACAACAAAAGTGTGACAATGGGGAAACTACACAGACCAACATCAGGCATAGAGAATGAAGATGGAAACTCTGATGACCCAACAATGGCCAACAACCAACATATTCTTTTAGATATGGAGTTTAGAGAAGAAATATGAAGGATGCTCACTGAACTCAAAGAAAGTATAGATCAGAACACTAATAAGAATCAAGAGAATATGAAAATAGAAATCAGAAAACTTCAAACTGAAATATCAGGTCGAATAACAGGTCTGAAAAACTCAATAGATGAACTGAAGACCAAAATGGATGAGCTTTCCAACAGGGCAACAGCAGCTGAGGATAGAATTAGTGTGCTGGAAGATGTGATGCATAACAACAGAAGAAGAGATTGGAAAAAAAAGCCTTAAATCAAATGATCAGACTATGAAAAAATTACTCAAAGAATATGAACAGATGAAAATAGAAGTCTTTGATAACCTCAACAGAAACAACCTAAGAATCATTGGAGTCCCAGAGACCCAAGAAGAAAATCTCCAGGAAGAATCAACAGTCAAGAACATCATCACAGAGAAACTCCCAGAGCTAAAGAAAACATGTGATCAAATCTTACATGCCCTAAGAGTACCAGTTAAAAGAGACCCCAGGAAAAACACCGAAGACACATCCTAGTCACAATGATGAATCCCACAGATAGAGATAGAATACTGAAAGCAGCAAGATCAAAAAATGGAAATTATATTCAAGGGAGCATTCTTGACATTTACAGAAGACCTGTCACCAGAAACACTCAAGGCCAGAAGGCAGTGGTAGGATAAAGTGATAAAACTCAATGAAATAAATGCTTCACCAAGAATATTGCACCCAGAAAATCTCACTCTCAGGTTTGAAGGAAGTATACATGGCTTCACAGATAAACAACAGCTCAAAAACATGACAGACTCAAAACCAACCTTTAAAAAAACTGAAAGATCTACTTTAAAGACAAGACAGACCAATAGACACACCAAACTTCTACACAAAGATGGCAATCAATTCCATGACAATTATCTCTCTCAGTGTCAATGAAATAAATGCACCCATTAAGAGGCACAGAGTGGAATATATGGGATGCAGGGATTCAAACCACCGAACTTCTGTATGCAAGTTCAAACACTTACCTCTATGCTATCTTCCCCCCACCCCCCACCCAGCAACACTCACGGATTACTCCTGGCTTTATGCTCAGAAATCGCTCCTGGCAGGCTCCGGGGACCATATGGGATGCTGGGATTCACTCCATGGTCTGTGTCGGGTCAGGCGCGTACAAGGCAGTTGCCCTATAGATTACACATAGTAGAATGCCAGGTCACACCCTAGGGTAGGACGCAATCACCAATCAGGGTTATTGATCAGCCTGACCCTGGCTGTAGAAGCAGCCCATGTATTGGCAGAGAGACCAGGGAAACTACTGGGTCCAGGTCCAGCAGGGAGTAGTGAAGTAGGTAAGGCCTGGAGCAGGGTTCAGGCTTCGTTTGTGGAATACAAGTGACCAGTGCAGAGCCCAAACCTAGCCAGAATCCACACATCTCTGGGAGAGTGAGGTACTCAGGAGGCTCCATATATGGCTCTGTGAGACCATCACATCACTCCAAGAGCTGGTGCCCCAGAAGAATGAACTCTCCTGAGCTGGGGGAGGGAGCCACAGTCATCTGAGGGGACACCCAGGGCACTGCCAGACTGTGAGTATGGATGTAAACAAGTGTTTGGAGTATGTAGGAGTGTGGGTGCATAAGGGTGCAAGTGTACACAAGTGTAAGAATGAATGTGATACTGAGTCTGTGAGGGTTTGAATGAAGTGTGTGAGTGAGATTGTGTCTGTGTCAATGAATGAGTGTAATGAATGAATGAGTGTAACTATAAAAGTGTCATTGTGCACAAGACTGCATGCATGTATATTAATGCATGTTACTATGTGAAGAGAATAAGTATCTGTTTACTTATACACACAAGAGTGTGTGACAATGTGAGTGTATGATTATGAGCAAGTTGTACAAAAGTGTGGGAGTGTGAGTATGTGAGTGTGAGTGAATGTATGTGAGTTTTTGTGAGTATGTGAGAGAGTGGTAGTGTGGAAAGTGAGATTGAGAGGATGTGAGAGTACCCATGAATGTAATAGTGATTTGTGGACTATGAGGGTGTATGGATGTGCCTGTGGTTACCTACGTGTTGCAAATCAGCCCTTGGTGTGGTGGATGGTGGTGGGATGGAGGATGAGGTCTTTCTCCTCCAGCTCAGCCACGGGGCTGCAGCCCTGTTCAGCCAGCGGTTCTGAGGTGAAAGTGGAGTGTAGAATACTCACAGGCAGTCAGGCTTCAGGAGATCGCAGCTGTTGCATAAAAGCCCTTGGATGGGCTTGAATGGTGGTGGATGGTGATGGAGGGGCCTTTCTCTTCCAGCCCAAGACCACGTGTATGCAACCCCCTCCAGCCGCCGGGTCCACAAATACAGGATAGCAGTGGGGAGAAACTCCATAGCACTCAACTCCAGGAGCTATCATCTTTATTCCGCCCTGGCCAACATGTGTGGCCTATAATCTTAAACCTATTTAAGCATGCTCTCCTCCTCAGCTTGCCTGCGTCTTAGCTTCTTTCAGTCATCTCTCCTCCTGCTGCCTCTATCCTTCAAAATCTTCTCATCAATCCCCTCCTGGCCTTCCAGCCAAACCTTTTGAGACCTCCCCAAGACTCTTCCCAGAAATGGGCAGGTCTTACCCTATGTTAAATTTATGTAGAAGATGGGGGTGGGTGACAATCTCCCCCTCCCTGAATATAAATGAAGGGTAGTAAGCTTTTCTAATCCTGACTCCACCTTTAGTCAAAGGTGGGTAATAGTCCCATAGCAACAAAGTTTAAAGTGAAAATTTAACATATCATCCCTTTCCAAAGCATAACTTTTTCTGCAAAATATACCTGTAACTTAAATTTTTCTTAATGTTTTTTTAACCAAGCAATATTCTGGAACTTACTTTTTCCTATCTTTCTAAATACTACTTAACAAGCATTTTTCCTGGAACTTTCTTGTTCCTATAATGCCTCTCTGCATCTCAAGGCACATCCCCCACCCCCAATACTCCCACCCAGCTTTCTCCACCCTGCTCATGGAGGACCCGGGGTGTACAGAGAACTAGCAAGACTTAGAGCAGTCCGGAGGCCTCCAGGCCCCTTGGCAGTCTTGGTGGCACCATGCGGGCCTGAACCTTCCAGACTTTGGAGTGAGGTCGGGCTGCAGGGGTGGGTGGCAGGCAGCCTGAATGGTGGGTGGGCCGAGGGCTAGGGTGTGGAGCTTAAGGTAGGGAGGGACAGGGCATATAGCCTAGGTGCCTTCCTGCCACCCCCAAGGTTCAAATGAGTCCTCCATGCTCAGGTCATTGCTCCACTTCAACCCTCAACACTGATTTCTTTCTAACTTCTACAATCCAGTACAGTTTGTGCACACATTTTTCTATTGCTGGAAGCATATATTGGTTCTCCTGGCATTATTTCTATTATTGAACTGAATCCAAAACAATTGCTTAAAGAAACCATTTATAACACAATGATGGAGGAGTCATTGGTGGAAGGTTGGTGTTTGTGCCTCAAAACTAGAGAGAACTGACTCCTCTCTTTTTATCCTTTCAGTTACTGATTTGGTTGACTTTAAAAGTCAGTGCACTATTCTCTCATCACTTACAGCTTCCTCTTTTCTTCTCACAAAACCCCAACTATTGGGGCCTGAGAGACAGGTGGGCCAGAGAGACAGGCCTGAGAGAGAAATTCCTGTCTTCCCTTTTTCACAGAAATCACTGCACCACTGCATGTTTCAAGACTCAAGGAGGGGATGGAGAGAGGCACAGTCGGGCCAAAACCACGGGTTTATATAAATGAAGGCCCTGCATCCAGGCAATCTATATCCTTTAAGGGGAGTAATGTAGGGTTAATACAGAGGTGATTGACTTAGGCCTAGACTTTCAGGTCACAGAAGTGCCTTGTAGCCCATAGAGTATATTTTAGTATTTTATAGTTACTGGACAATATTTCTGGGATGTGAGCTTTAAAATTGCCTGCAGTTGGTAGGTCTTACTGCTATTTTATTCTAGTTATTCTCTGACTGAGTTGACTTACATAATTAAGCTCATTTCCTCTTTTTTCCTTAGGGTTTTATTTTAGAAGCTCAAAAGCGTTTCATTTCCATGGGAAATAGGAATCAGAGTAGACTGCACTTGTTTTGATACTTCCTTTTCAACCATGAAGTTCCAATATACCTGTGATAATAGTAACTTTAAAAGTTGGATTTAAGTATTTTTAAAATTTTTCTTTCATTTTCTCTTTATTTCTTTCTTTTTCTTTCTTTCTTTCTGTTTCTTTCTTTCTTTCTCTCTCTTCTTTCTTTCTGTCTCTTCTTTCTTTCTTTCCTTCTTTCTTCCTTTCTTTCTTTCTTTCTTTTGGTTTTTGGGCCATACCTGGTGACGCTCAGGGCTTGCTTCTGGCTATGCACTAGAAATCGCTCTTGGCTTTGGGGAACATATAGGACTCTGGGGATCGAACCGAGGTCCGTCCTGGGTCAGCAGCATGCAAGGCAAATGCCCTAGCACTGCACTATCATTTCAGCTCCTTTAACCCTTATACTTCTCTTTCTTATAGTTCTTTCTTTCTTTCACTCTTTTTTCTTTCTGTTCTTTTCTCTCTTTCTTTCTCTCCATTTCTTTTTCTCTCTGTTTCTTTCTTTTCTTCTAGAGACCAGATTAAAAATCTTGTGCGTTAGCACAAAGGCAACCAAAGATAATGCCAAAATTTTTGTTTTTGGCCCTATCCAGTGATGCTCAGGGATTATTCCTGGCTATGCACTCAGGAATTGCTTCTGGCTTTTGGACCATATGGGATGCGGGGGGATTGAACCGAGGTTAATCCTAGGCTAGCTTGGGCAAGACAGATGCCTTACCACTTGTACCACTGCTCCTGACCAAATGGTCAATATTTCTTAAAGACAACCAAAGATAATATTACGGAATGTAATGTAATAAAACCCTACTGCAGTAATGTAATGTAATAAAACCCTAAGAAAAAAGTGAATCTTTTTAAATGACTCAAAACACAAAATTTGATTCCTAGAATCGAGTTTTGGGAGCAGATGGACTCAAGTGCTTTGTATAGAGAAACTGGAATCAGAAGGTTCCAGGTTAGCTCCCTAGGCAGCCCTTCTCCCTTCTTCCATCTCTCTTCCCTTCTACCTTCTCCTTTCTTTCTTCCCTGTGAGAACTGCAGAGGCCTCCTTGAGGGCACAGGTTCCCAAGTTCACCTGAGAGCACCTGAGCTGACTTTATTGTGCAAGAGTTTCTAATCTGATGCTTTGTGAAGGATATAAAACCACAGCTCAGAGGCCCAGTGAGTAGGGGAATCTGGGCAACAGGGGAAGAAAGTGTGAAACTTGGTGTCTGGTGAGGTACGTAAATGAGGCTCTGGGAACAGACTCACAGACCCAACATGCAAGCCTGCCAAAACAACATCAGCTTTCCCCCTTGAGTACAGGGCCTTTCTCACCAGGTCAGGCTTCTGTTATGTCTGTGCTACATTATCCAGATCTCTGCTCTGCCTGTACTGACTTCTCTGGTCTCTGCTCTGCCTGTGCCAGCTTCTCCAGGCCTCTGCTCTATCACCATCATATTCATGCCCCCTCCAGCTTGGGTGACCTCATTAGTAGTCCACAACCACCCACCCACCACCACTTTCTCCAGTCCTGTGACTGAATATCCAGCCTCTGTGAGTGCCTAAACCAGACTGTTTTTTCCTCTCAGTACAAAATTCAACCAGGTGAGGGAGGGTGGAGTAAGATTCGGGTAGACTTTTACATATCCAAAGGCTAGGTGAAAGGAAAAAGGAAATTGGGGAAACGCTTTTCCTTGGGGTCAATGTAAAATCACCCCATGCACCTTATCTCAAACCCCAAGTGAATAAGTCTAAATCAGGGTCACACATGAAATAATCCAAACCAGGGGCCGGGAAGGTGCTGCTAGAGGTAAGGTGTCTTCCTTGCAAGCGCTAGCATAGGACGGACCGCAGTTCAATCCCCAGGTGTCCCATATGGTCCCCCCAAGCCAGGGGTGATTTCCTATTTTTTTTGTTGTTGTTTTTTGTTTTGTTTTGTTTTGGGGCCACACCCAGTGACGCTCAGGGATTACTCCTGGCTGTGCACTCAGAAGTCGCTCCTGGCTTGGGGGACCATATGGGAAACCAGGGGATCGATTCACAGTCCGTCCGAGGCTAGTGCAGGCAAGGCAGACACCTTACCTCCAGCGCCACTGCCTGGCCCCCCAGGGGGCGATTTCTGAGCCATAGCCAGGAGTAACCCCTGAGCATTAAACGAGTGTGGCCCAATAAACAAAAACAAAAACAAAAAACAAAAAAAAAAGAAGAAAGAAAGAAAAGAAATAATCCAAACCAGGCTAAGGGTGAAACAGGTGTAGTCTGGCAGTCTTCTCCTCATATGAAGAGTCAACTACTTGCCAGAACTGTTTTTATTGAGTACAGAGACCACTCCTGCATAGGACAGTAAGAATGCATAGCTCAGGATATCCTGAGCCAATCCCACCCAAGTATACAAGTAAGACAATCTCTGTCTTGGGGTAAATCATAGTTGTAAACAAACATACAAAGGAACCAGGGATGACCTTTGTTTTAGGTAAAATAAGGT
>PVKC010051810.1:0-10363 GCA_004027635.1 Crocidura indochinensis | reverse complement strand
GGTTTACTCCAATTGTGTGGTCTTTTTTTTTTTTTATTTTTAATTATGAGAACAAAGATGCAAAGAAAGAGGACAAGGTAAAGTTACAGTGGAAGGAAAATCACCCATAAACAGAATTCACAGAAGTCCCCTTGCTGATATCTTAACATTGAACTTTCAGCCAAAGAATATTAAGAAAAATAAAACAGAACCCACGTACAATTACTTTGTCCCTCAAGTCCCCAGACTGTGATACATATTTCTTAGCAGCACATTAAGGATTCTAAAGCCATAAAACTTATATAACTCCTTAAACATTGAAGGCATAGTACTTTTTTACATTTCCATGCATATGCATATTAGTTTAAGTTAGCCTCAAAAGTGGGTTTTTCTTTTTAAGGATAAGAGTCAAAGGAGCACAGTAAAAATGGCGTTAGAGTGGCAATAATTGTTTGCACCAACCCACCAAAATATGGGGGACATGGAAAGGAAAAGCCTTGGCCTAAATATAAGTGGACCCTATCCCTGAACTTTCCTGGCATAAGATCAACTCTAGGCTCCAGGCAAACTAGATTGCCCAATCCAAGTCGTTGTCTGTAGTGCCATCACACTTTTATTTTCCACGATGTCTCTGTTGTTGGTATCATGTTTCTGTATTAAAGATCCTGGAATCTGCATATCCTATATTGCAGTTAGGATGGTACAGTGCATCCTCTGCATATGGTCCCCTGAGCCTGCCAGGAGTAATTTCTGAGGACAAAGCCAGAAGTAACCCTTAGCATAGCTGGGGTGGCTTCCCCCACAAGAAAACAAACAAACAAACAAAACTGTATTGTGTGGGCCAGAGAAACAGCACAGTGGTTAGGATGCTTGCCTTGCAGGCAGCCAACCCAAGTCAAATCCCTGGCATCCTCATATGGTTCCCCAATCCCCACCAGGAGTGATGATCATCTTGAGATCATAGAGCAAAAAATAAGCCCGAGAGTTTTCAGGTGTTACTGGCAAAATAAACTGAGTTGGGGTAAGGGTGAGGTCAAAGATGGGCTGCACAAAGTAGCTCAATGTACAGAACAAATACAGAACAAATATGAAGCCCTGGGTTCCATGTCCAGCATCCACCAGCACCCCTCTTGCACCCCCAAAAAGGAAGAAAATGTTGATCAGCAAGAACTACTGGAAAAACAAAAAACAGTTAAAAGAAGGGGCTGGAGCCATAGCACAGCAGTAGGGTGTTTGCCTTGCACGTGGCCAATCCGGACCCAGTATGGTCCCCCAAGCCTGCCAGGAGCGATTTTTTTTTTTTGGTTTTTGGGTCACACCCGGCAGTGCTCAGGGGTTACTCCTGGCTCCATGCTCAGAAATTGCTCCTGGCAGGCACGGGGGACCATATGGGGCACCAGGATTCGAACCGATGACCTTTTGCATGAAAGGCAAACGCCTTACCTCCATGCTATCTCCTGGGCCCTGTCCAGGAGCAATTTCTGAGGGCAGAGCCAGGAGTTACTCCTGAGTGTCACTGAGTGTGGCCCAAAACAACAAAAACTGTTAAAAGAAATGTGGAAACACATTTGCATGTTTGAGCTGACAGACTAAAACAATTTAAAATAATCTATTACCCAAATAGAAATGGGACCAAAGGTATTTGAGCAGACAATTCAAGACAAAGGAATGAAGAAAGGCTCTTAAATATATGAAAAGATGTTCCAGCAGACTCTTAATGAGAAACATAAATTGAAATTTCAATTGGCCACCACTTTCACCTTGGCCCAGAACAAAGGTTAACAAGACTTTTGCAGGGCTTGGGGACAGAGTCTTCAACACCTCTGCTGGGGATGTGCTTTGAATCGAGCTCCCCCTTCCTGGCCACATCCTAGGTGTCAATTAAAAATTGTGATCTTCTTTAGATCAGTTCTGCTCAGAGCAATAGTAGGCATTTACCTGGCATCCACACTTAAAGTGCAAAATGACACACAGTGCAGTTAAAAAGGCAAGATACAGAACAATTAATTGTTTTGGTTGGTTTGGTTTGGTTTGGGGCTACTCCTGGTGATACTCAGGGTTGCTCCCTGCTTTGTGCTCAGGAACCACTCATGGAGGGGCTCAGGGAACATTTGGGATGCAGGGGATCAGACCCAAATGGGCCATATGCAAGTCATCAAGCTATCACTCTGGCCCTCAGAACACTTAATGGTATATGTCATCATTAAACTAATATATTAAAAGAATATGTCCGGGCCCGGTGTGGTGGCGCTAAGAGGTAAGGTGCCTGCTTTGGGCCTGCAGTAGCCTAGGACAGACCGAGGTTCGATCTCCCAGCATCCCATATGGTCCCCCAAGCCAGGAGCAACTTCTGAGCACATAGCCAGGAGTAACCCCTGAGAATTACTGGGTGTGCCCCCCCCCCCAAAAAAAAGAATATGTTCAATCCGGGCCAGAGTGATAGCACAGCGGTAGGGCATTTGCCTTGCATGTGACCCAGGTTTGATTCCCAGCATCCCATATGGTCCCCCAAGAATATGTACAGCAGGAATGTGTTGGCCTTGCATTGGGTTCAATATCCAGCACCAGAAATAACCCTGAGAACACCACCATAAATGATCCCCAAGCACAGAATCAGGAATGAGTACAGAATGAATACTGCTGGGTATGTTCACCTTCCAAAATAAAGTATGACAGCACCATAATTTTCCTAACTTCCCCTAATATGGGATTCCTTGTTTCCCTGTTGTAATTTTTTTTAGGATGATAAGAAATGTTAGACAGGGGCCAGAGAGATAGCACAGCAGTAGGGCATTTGACTTGCAAGCAGCCCACCCAGGATCAAAGGTGGTTCAAATCCTGGCATCCCATATGGTCACCCGTGCCTGTCAGAAGTGATTTCTGAGCACAGAGCCAGGAGTAACCCCTAAGTTTTTGGGGGGTTGGGTGTGCCCCCCAAAAAAGAGAAAAAGAAATGTTAGACAGATATCTTTATAATGTGGGGGAATCTTTGTCAACTTTTCAGATTATTAAATCAAAAAAAGAAAAAAATCAAATTTTATTTTATTTAAACAATTGTGATCTATGGAGTCCTTCATAGTTGAATTTCAGATATACAATGAGTGAGGCCCTGGTGTGAGTCAGGCCAAAAAAGTAAAACAACAACAAAAAAAGGCAAAAGAGCAGGAGACCTAGTAAACTGGGGAGCTCCTCTGGGCCTGGGGGCTGTTCAAAATGTCCCAATTGAGCCAGCTGCCGCATGGACTTTGACTTCAGCACTCACAGAGAGGTAGGTGGGTACAATGTTAGTGGGCTCAGCTATGGGAATTTCTGGCTGGGAATCCTTGGCCCCATGGTTCTTGTCTGTAATCTGGGAAACAATCATGGCATTTCTGAATGGGCTGTTGTAAAGCTCGAATGAACCTGTTCAGGGAAACCACTCAGTCCTCGAAGTACTGACAAGTGGTAGTAGTGGTTAGGAATAAGATTGTTAGGTCAAGCACTCCTGAGGCCGTGTTCAGCAAACACACTACCTCAGTCCACTTCATACCCCCAGGTCCCCACTCTTTATTCTTAGTGGTCTGAAGGGGCTTTGCTTGGATATTCGCAGCATCCCATCCTTGGGTGGTTGCTGGAAGCTTTCTAGCCAGAATTGACTGAGTCTCATTGGGAATGGCCCTTCCTCCATCTCCCATCATTGCTTGGATACCCTCCCGCTGTTCCCTTCCAACAAAAATGGAACCAGCATCTCCTGGGCTGGTTCACTCAAAGGAAGTGAAATGTGCTTTCATAGTGGGTGCCCT
Source organism: Crocidura indochinensis (assembly GCA_004027635.1). Lineage (NCBI taxonomy): Eukaryota > Metazoa > Chordata > Mammalia > Eulipotyphla > Soricidae > Crocidura > Crocidura indochinensis. The sequence continues at coordinate 6,602 of PVKC010051810.1, read as the reverse complement.
AGATTGATTCCCTGGCATTGCATGGCCCTGAGCATAAAGCTGAGAATTGTCTCCCTCTCCCCATGCCCCAGTATTGGGCATTAGTAATGTGACCCCCCCCCAAAAAAATTAACAAAAGAAACATCTGCATTAACGTGCAAGATGCAGATTTCTTTTTAGTTTTTTTTTGGTTTTTGGGGCCACATCTGGCTGTGCTTAGGGGTTCCTCCTGACTCTGTGCTCAGAAATTACTCTTGGTGGTGCCTGGGGACCCTATGTGATGTCTAGGATCAAACTCAGGTCAACTGCATGCAAGGCAAACACCTTCCAGCTATGCTATGACTCTGGTTCCAAGATCCATGTTTCTAGAAAAGATTCAGCTTCAAGGACGGAGGACATAGCTCAGTTGGTTGACAAGATAACCTGATGAAGTCCCGAGCTAATCCCCTAGCACCACGAAACAAACAAGTTTAACTTACAGGGGTGACAGGCCTGAAGAATAGCATAGGACTAAGGTGCTTGCCTTGTGTGTGGCCTACCCAGTTTTGATCCCATGAGGTCCTCTAAGTCCTCCAGAAGTTGATCCCTGAGAGCGGAGCCAGGAGTAAGTCCTGATCACCAATAATGTGACCCCCCACCCCCCCAAAAAAAAACAACCAATAAAAAACTCACATAAAGAATGAAGCATGTCCACTGCAAAGGGTGGACATGGCCCCTTAAAAGAATTTCCATGGCCCCTTAACACATACTGTACAGGTCACAGAAGGAGGTGCTCACATTCTAGTGCTCCGGGACGGTTGCACTTTGTATTCACTGCACACCAAGCTTCCAGGAAGAGCATAGTTGTTTACTTGACTGAACAGTGAAATGCTTTGACCTCGGCAACATATTCACTGAGGTTTAAGGAAGGTATGTATAAGTTACTGCACTTAGGAAATACATTAATTTTGCTTATGCAACACAACCTGTTGTAATAGGACAAATTTAACATCTCCCCTCCCCAGCTCCATGTAAGAAAATAGACTTGTTTTGGGGCCAGAGAGATAGCACATCGGTGTTTGCCTTGTGAGCAGCCGACCTAAGGTGCACCTCCTAAGGTGGTTGGTTGGAATCCCAGTATCCCATATGGTCCCACATGCCTGCTAGGAGCTATTTCTGAGTAGATAGCCAGGAGTAACCCCTGAGCACCACCAGGTGTGGCCCAAAAACCAAACCAAAACAAAACAAAACAAAAAAAAAGAAAATAGACTTGTTTCATGTCAGAGCAAGCTGGGAAAGTTTATTCCATTTAGTCATACATGGGTCCAAACCATTAATGGCTCTGTCAACATGGACCTCTTTGTCTGGGATATGAGGCTTCTGAGGTCCTGTAGAGGGCCTGGGGAGGTGGAAGGATGGATGCTGCCCTAGTTAGCCCAGTAGTCTAATTCTACCTGACTAGCCACCTCTCCTTTACTGTGAGGGACCAGCTATATAACCTAGGTGCAGAGAGACTAAAATGTCTGGGTTTGTGGAAAAAGAAACTAAACTCAGTTCATTACACATTTCTCAGGACATAGGAGTAAGGGGCAGGAGAGAGAGCTCCATAGGAGGGAATATGTGCTTTGCCAGAAGGAGGCCTGGGTTTGATTCCTGCCACTCATGGTCCTGGGGCACTGCTGAAGAATAAAGTGAGGGGCCAAGAGAGTTCTGTGGGCATATTCTTGGCATGCAGGAATTTGAGCCCTGACACTGCTTTGTCCACTGATCACTGCTGGGAGTGGATCCCAACAACTGAGTCAGGAGTACCCCCTGAAAATTGCTGGGAATGGCCAGAAGAAAAGATAGTTTTTTTCTTTTATTAAAATTTTATTTTAAAATAATATCTATATTTAAGCACCATGATTACAAACATGATTGTAGTTGGGTTTCAGTCATGAAAAGAGTACCCCCCTTCACCGGTGCAACATTCCCACCACCAATGCTCCTTCTCCCTTCTCTTCCACCCCCTGCCTGTATTCGAGACCAGCATTCTACTTCTCTCACTGCCTGTATTTGAGACCAGCATTCTACTTCTCTCACTCATTAACATTGTCATGATAGTTGTCAGTGTAGTCATTTCTCTAATGCACTCACTACTCTTTGTGGTAAGCTTCATATTGTAAAAAGATACTTTTGATCTCAGAAGAAATGTTCGAGATGGAAGTGATGCATACTTTATGTGTATGTATGTATATATATACATATATATATATATGTGTGTGTGTGTGAACTTAAATAATAGAAAAAATGGTCAAATGTTATAATGTTAAGTGTTTAAAGACTCTTGTCAACAAAATGTACCATTTGAAAAAATAGGTTAGGTTTACACACACACATACCACACACACACACACACACACCACACACACACACACACACACACACACAGGTTAGGTTTACATAGACACACACACAGTGGTGCCAGGGATTGAACCCAGGGCTCCAGGAAAAGTGGTTTTATTTTGGATAAGAAGTGCTGGTTAGGAAAGACCCAACCTCATGCCTCTATGTTTAATTCCTGTAGATAGCTGGGGTGGGGAAGGTAGCACAAAGGGCCATTGGGGAAACCTGGAAACGAAATAACTACCAAAACATGACACTACAGTGTTGGAGTAACCGGCTTTTGCTCTATTCAGGATAATTCTTCTTTGCTTGTCCTTGTTACTCATTGACTGGAAGTACCTCTGGATTGGTCCCTTCCTCCTACCTATTCTCCACACATGGGGATGGGGTGGTCCTTCTCTTCTCAATAAAGACCTCAGGTGACATCGAGAGGCCACTTGCAGTTTCCATTTCAACATCTAGTTTCTCTCAGTGCTGGTATCTTTTGCTAGTGAGTAGAAAGCTTGTGATGGAAGTTTCCTGAACTTGTTTTATTCTCTTCAACCTTGTGTAGATTATTTCCTGTATCAGCCTTTGCTTCCAGACCCATGCTCCCCAATACCTCAGGATTGGAACATGATACTTTCACTTCATTATAGAAGATATCTTGGTATGTGTGAGATTTAGATGACTGATTAATTTTAGAAAGATGGGCTTGGGGATGAAGCAATAGACTGGCATTGCGGCCTATCCTGGCTCAATCCCTGGCATCCCAGAGAGTTCCCCAATCTGCACTATGAGTGATCTCTTAGCACAGAGCTAGGCATCAGCTCTGAGCATCACTGGATGTGGACCCAATGCTTCCCCCGCCCTTTCTGCTCCAGCCCAAATGTTTTCTCCAATGATCAGAACACTTGTCTGATGCCATGAGGCCCTGAATTAGACCCCTATGGACTATAGCACCACCAGGTTTCACCCTGCCTGATGGCCCTTAAGGTACTCAGACTCAGCCCTTAGTGCCTCAGAGGTCACTTCTAATGGTGCTCAGAAAATCCACACAGGTATGATCTCTAGTCCACAGCAAACAGATACATTTAATTATCATATACCAGGGCCCTTTCTTGAGAATTTCTCACTTGCTGTGGAGATGTACCGAATATATCAAAGATTGTCCACTCTGGGTCCTGAGAGATAGCACAGTGGCATTTGCCTTGCAAGCAACCGATCCAGGACCAAAGGTGGTTGGTTCGAATCCCAGTGTCCCATATGGTCCCCTGTGCCTGTCAGGAGCTATTTCTGAGCAGACAGCCAGGAGTAACCCCTGAGCACCGCTGGGTGTGACCCAAAAACAAAACAAAACAAACAAACAAAAAAGATTGTCCACTCTGACTACCTGGGTACTTAATAAATACTGACAAGGGAGGGAAACTGGTGATATTGGTAGCAGGAAATGAGCATTGTTGAAGGGACAGGTGTTGAAACATTGTATGACTGACACTCAAACATCAGTAACTTTTAAATTTTTATCTTACATGGAGATTTAATTTTAATTTAATTTAAAAAACAACAACCCCCAAACTGATGAATGGTTCCCTCATTTGGATATTGCTGAAATTGCTCAGGTGGTGATAACATGGACTGGCCTGGGAGTCTCTGGCTTCTTTCTAGGTGTCGGGCACTAGGGCACTTACACAGATGCACAAGCTGGTCTATGCACTAGAAAAGCTAAAAGGAAAGCAGATAGGCCTAACATAACAATGGTATATGGTAAATACTTTTATTTATCATCACAAGAGCTGGCCTCAGAGTAAAGAAAGGAAAGTTGTGAGGCCTGTGGGCTGCCCATGAGGCCAAGGCCTTTGGAGAGGCAGGGAGGGAGACTTTCTTCTTTATCATCTTTATCAGATAAGGAAGGGATCACAGGCCCTGCCACCTGGACACTGAGTCCTGGGCATGGAGGAAAGTTCTGGGCCCGGATAAGTGAGAGATAAGATACTGGGTGCTGATGGGCATAGCCCGAGGACACACAGGGGCATTGGTGTTGATTGAGGAAGCATATAAAGGGCATGGAAGGTTTTTTACAGAGGCAGTGGTGATGCTCCACAATGGTGTTTAAGATCTTTCTGGCTGGTTTTTACATGCTTCTAGCTTGGCTTTGCTGACCAGCATGAATCTAAGGGGTAACTGGTCATCCTATTGACTCTACCCTTCACTGGCATAACTTGACTTTGACTTGTGAGGCCAATTTTCTGTCAATGAAGACAGAAGATTCTACACAGCTCTGGATTCTCTCCCCTTTTATTTTTTTAGAGTGCTCTGGTCCCTCCAAACACCCCCCCCCCTTATGCAGATGTTTTAGAAGTGATTCACAGAATGAATAAAAATAGAATTCATTATGGTTGGTCTTGTCCAACCAGTTCAGAGCCCTGTTCACCCTTCCTCGATTTCCATCCAAAGGACTCTTAGGAGCATCTGTGAAAGTGATAACATCTTATCAGCCTGTTTCTCAGATTTGTCTGGGGTCGAGTAAACAAACCCTGCAGTTTCCCTTCAACTTCTGAAGCTCCTTAAAAGAAACCCTAGTTGAGGACTCAAGGACAAATAAGTCTGCCCATGGAATCAACTTCTAAGATTCAGTCTTACTTTTCTCTTGGGGAAGAAGACGATTAAGTCGGCCTAGTGGTTCTCAACTTCAGTAGCCATTCAAGTTTCCAGTCAAGTTGTAGGAATCAAGGGTAGGTTTGGGGGACCCCACTCCAGATATCTCTGTATTTTCTTTTCCAGACCATTCTGATGCCTCTCAGCAGTGAGTCCCATTGGGCAAAGTCATTGTCACTAGAGCTGTCATTACCTCTGGCCAGTGCTGTCATTGACAAATGTTGGGGGTCAGGGAGGGACTGGCTCCTGGATCCAATTGTTCTTCTATGCAGGCACATCTTACACCAAGCTAGCTATTTTAGTTCACTTAGTTCACTTAATGGAGCTGTTTAACTTAGTTGAGATTTGCGATAGCACAGAAAAAGATAAAGGAGAGTTCTAGGAGTAAGAACTGAGTATTTATCCCAGGGACCAGGTTTTCTTTCTTTTGGCTTTTGGGTCACACCATTGGTTACTCCTAGCTCCTGTGCTCAGAAATCATTCCTGGCAGGCACAAATATGGAATACTGGGATTGAACGTGGGCAGACTGTGTGCAAGGCCAATGCCCTACCCATAGTGCTATGGCTCTGGCACCAAGGGACTAGGTTGTCTTAGCAGGGCCCATCAGTGGAGGGAATGAACCACACTTTCTCATGACTTTGCTCCTGTTGGAGAACTGCATTTGTGAAGAAACACTCTCCTGCTTCTCCTGTCGGCAGCTTTTGGGGTTACCTGAGCACTTGTGTAGGTTCCTCTCTTTGTCTTCCCTCTCCATGTCTTCACCTTTTTTTTTTTTTTTTTGGTTTTTGGGTCATACCCGGCAATGCTCAGGGGTTATTCCTGACTCTACGCTCAGAAATCACCCCCGGCAGGCTTGGAGGGACCATGTGGGATGCGGGGATTTGAACCAGAGACCTTCCCCATGTAAGGCAAATGTCTTACTACAGTGCTATCTCTCCAACCCTGTTGATTTACATGGGTGATAGATAACAGGATAACATGCATTGGTGATAATGTGGAGGTGGAGGTGTCTGCAGGCATCTGAAATGTGGGGATTTCAGGCCTTTTATCACTTTGGGGTGTTTCTTTACCTTACTTAATGATACAGATTTGGGTTTTTTGAAACTTTTTTTTTTTTTGGTTTTTGGGCCACACCCGGTGACGCTCAGGGGTTACTCCTGGCTATGCGCTCAGAAGTCGCTCCTGGCTTGGGGGACCATATGGGGAACCCGGGGATCGAACCGTGGTCCGTCCTAGGCTAGCACAAGCAAGGCAGGCACCTTACCTTCAGCGCCACCGCCCGGCCCCTGAAACTTGTTTTTAATTAAGACTGATTTATTTTTATTATTTCAGAAAAAAACGCATTTGAGGTGGGGGAGTCAGATCTAAATCACAAAGCAAAGTGCATCTGGCCCAGTCAAGCTGTGAGATGGGGAACACAGGGTGTAACCCCACCCTGGATTTAGGTTAATCTACCTGAGACCCACCTATTGATGGGAGTAGTCTTGGGCGGATATGACCTGTAACTTGACCTGCAGACCCGACCCAGTTCATGGGAGGGGTCTGGGAAAGGTACTTAAGGGCTCTTTGGTCTTTGGTCGGGAGCCTTGGCTGGGACAAGTTAAGATGCAGGGCTAGCTGC
>PVKC010051809.1:0-10358 GCA_004027635.1 Crocidura indochinensis | reverse complement strand
AAAAAAAAAAAAAAAAGAGGGGCCCGGGAGATAGCATGGAGGTAAGGCATTTGCCTTTCATGCAACGGTTTGAATCCCGGTGCCCCATATGGTCCCCCGTGCCTGCCAGGAGCAATTTCTGAGCATGGAGCCAGGAGTAACCCCTGAGCACTGCGGGGTGTGACCCCCCCCCAAAAAAACAACAACAAAAAAAAAAGAGGCCAGGCAGTGGCGCTAGAGGTAAGGTGCCTGCCTTGCCTCGCTAGCCTTGGATGGACTGCGGTTTGATCCCCCAGCATCCCATATGGTCCCCCAAGCCAAGAGCGACTTCTGAGCGAATAGCCAGAAGTAACCCCTGAGTGTCACCGGGTGTGGCCCAAAAACCAAAAAAAAAAAAAAAAATAGATTGTTATTGGGGCCGGAGAGATAGCATGAGGTAAGGCATTTGCCTTGCATGCAGAAGGACGGTGGTTCGAATCCCGGCATCCTATATGGTCCCCCAAGCCTAGAGCCAGGAGTAACCCCTGAGCACAGCCGGGGGTGTGACCCAAAAAACAAAAAAAAAACAAAAAGAAATAGATTAATGGGGCCAGAGCGATAGCACGGCAGTAGGGCATTTGCCTTGCATGCAGCCAACCAAGGACAGATGGTGATTCGAATCCCAGCATCTCATATGGTTGATTCCCTGTGCCTGCCAGGAGTGATTTCTGAGCAGAGTCAGGAGTAACCCTTGAGTATTCTGGGTGTGACCCAAAAACCAAAAAAAGAAATAGATTGATATGCACCAAAAGTTAGGCAAAGTTGTACAGAATTGTAACAGCCACAAAAGGCAATTTATAAAGATAAACAGACTTGGTAAAATCTACTTTCTGGACTTTTAATCCAGTTAGTTCTCTATTTTCAAAAAGCCAAACCAGAAGTAAACCATGATCTAAAGTAATTTTTTTTGTTTTTTTTTTTTGGGGGGGGGGTCACTCTCAGTCGCACCCAGAGGTTACTCCTGGCTCTGTGCTCAGAAAACACTCCAACCAGCTCAGGGGACCACATGGGATGCCAGGGATCAAACCAGGGTCTATTTCGGGTCAGCTGTATGCGAGGCAAATGCCCTACCGCTGTGCTATTGCTCCGGCCCTGATATAAAGTTTTTAAGTCTTTGAACTATTGCTTACATTGTACAAGTTTTTATTATTTTAGCAGGGCCAGAGAGGTAGGTAATACAGTGGTTAAAGTATTTACCTTGCATATGACTGACCTGGCATCAAGCCCTGGTACCTCCTGGGATCCCCTGAGCCTGCTAAGAGTGATCCCTGAGAGTAGAGTCAGGAGTAAGCCCTGAGCACCATGAGTTTGGCACAAAAAATATAATGTCTTAGGTCACCTTTTTAATTGAGTTTTGTGTATCTGTCATAAGAAAATCTAGGGTTTGAAAACTGCCAAATTGCTGTGAAAAGGAGTTAGTTGATGCAGTGAAAGTGTCGGTTTATTTGCCTTTACCTGAGTATTCATTCCCTGAAAATATTTTCATAAGAATGTTAGATTTGGGGCCGAGCAGTGGTGCTGGAGGTAAGGTGCCTGCCTTCCCTGTGCTACCTAGGACAGACCGCGGTTCGATCCCCTGGTTCCCATATGGTCCCCCAAGCCAGGAGCAACTTCTGAATGCATGGCCAGGAGTAACCCCTAATCGTCACTGGGTGTGGCCCAAAAACCAAAAAAAAAAAAAAAAAAAAAGAATGTTAGATTTGGAGGGGGCCAGAGAGATAGCACAACAGTAGGGTATTTGCCTTGCACGTAACCGATCCAGGACAGAAGGTGGAAGGTGGTTCGAATTCTGGCATCCCATATGGTCCCCCGTGCCTGCCACGAGCGATTTCTGAGCACATAGTAACCCCTGAGAACTGCTGGGTATGACCCAAAAGCAAAACAAAGAATATTAGATTTGGGACCAGACCCATAGCACAGTGGATTTGCCTTGCACAGTTTGCCTTGCATGCATTGACACTGATTCAATCTATGGCATTCTACACGGTACCCCAAGTCCTCCAGGAGTGATTCCTAAGTACAGTCAAGAAGAAACCCCAGAACATTGTCAGGTGTGGCCCAAAAAACAAAAGAAAAAAATAGAGTACTAAATTTGGGGGCCTGAGTGGTAGTAAAGTGAGCAGGATGCTCACCTTGTACTCAGCCAACTAGAGTTCGACACCCCATATGGTCTCCTAAGCACTAGTAGAAATGATCCCTAAATGCAGAAGCTGGAGCAAGCAGGCCCAAAACAAACAAAAGAATGCTAAATTTGTTGTAATTTGAGAAAAAGTGAAATGGCAATATAATCTCAAGAATTTGGCAATTTAAGTTATCCTTATCCTTTGCCCAGATTTATAAACTCAGATGTCTCCTGACAAAATTGAATTCATTTCAGAGACTGCCTCTTTGGAACTCAATTCGGAAAAAACAAAGTGCTTTATTCATTAAGACAAATTTTAATTTTATAATAGAAAAATATACATCTGGGACTGGTGTGTTAATGTAGCTGGTAGGGCACTTGCTTTGCATGCACTGACACTGACCCAAATTCTCTTGCTGGTATCACATACCATCCCTGTCTACCAGGAGTGATACCTGAGAGCAGAGCCAGGAATAAGCTATGAGTACCATCGCTTATGACCCAACACCTTCCTTCTCTCCAGAAAAACTTAATACTTGGGGACTAGAGAGTTAGCACAGGGTTAAAGCTTTTCCTTTCTCACAACTAATCTCCATTTCATTCCTGGCATCTCTTGGTTCCCCCTGAGCAATATTGGGTCTAGCCCCAAAACAAGAAAAATAAAAGACAAACACTCCAACCTCTAATACCAATTCAGGTCAGGTTGGTACCACAGGAGTGTTATGAGCATGGAATAAAAAAATGTAAGGAAGAACTCCAATGGTGAACTCTTTTTTATTTTTTTTTTTTGTTGTTGTTGTTGTTTTGGGCCACACCCATTTGATGCTCAGGGGTTACTCCTGGCTAAGCGCTCAGAAGTTGCCCCTGAGTTGGGGGGACCATATGGGACGCCGGGGGATCGAACCGCGGTCCTTCCTTGGCTAGTGCTTGCAAGGCAGACACCTTACCTCTAGCGCCACCTCGCCGGCCCCAGTGAACTCTTAACACCAAAGAACGTCTATAGTTTTAAAATTACATTGTCTAAATGCCGCTGTATTCTTGTTCTTGGTAAACTGTCCTCTAACTCAGTTATTCTCTTTTGGAAGAAATTTTTCTTTTGGATATGATTTAGTATCTTTTATTTCTTTAGGTAATCTCGTACAGTTTTCCTAAGTTTACTCTCATTTTACATACATTTTGCCCCTATTTTTTATTCTTCCTTTGAGGCCCCCGTACTTTATTCATTACAACAAATTTTTATTTTCTCTCAGTTTCTTTGACTATCTTTTCATTTTCAAAGGATCTGTATTTTCTCTTCATATGCTTTCTTATCAACACAGCTTGTTTCCAAAATGTAGTCACCGCTGAAATGCTGTTATTATTGATCAATATAAATTATTTAACCTTACTTTCTTCCTCTAATCTTGAGATGGACTTTAGGAGGAATTGCAGTTTTGATGGTAAGAAAATGAGAGAATAGGGAATAAAATAATTTTGTAATATGAACTAGCACTGTGGAATCTGATAAGGAAGAGCTGTAATTGGTCTGACTTGCTGCTTTTGCAGCTTTAGGTGAAGATAATACTCATGCAAGTAAACATTTTCCTTTACAGAGGAGAAACACAGATTACCTACAAGACTTAAAATTAGCTAGTAGTTTAGTAATCTAGATAAGAAGTATCTAGAAGTTAAAGCAATCAGGATGGTAACAGAAGTTGAAGCTTGACTGTAAAGGTTCTTTTGTTTGTTTGTTTGTTTGTTTTTGTTTTTGGGTCACACCCAACAGTGGTCAGGGGTTACTTCTGGCTGTCTGCTCAGAAATAGCTCCTGGCAGGCACGGGGGACCATATGGGACACTGGGATTCGAACCAACCACCTTTGGTCCTGGATCGGCTGCTTGCAAGGCAAACGCCGCTGTGCTATCTCTCCGGGCCCGACTGTAAAGGTTCTTAAGCACTGTGGTGAGGAGCTGGAGCCTTGTACAGCAGGTAGGATGTCTGCCTTGCACATAGCTGACCTGGATTTGATCCATAGTATCTCATATGGTCCCCTAAGCATCACCACGAGTAATTCCTGAGCACCTACTAGGTGTAATTCCTGAGCAACCTTGGATGTGGCCCCAAAACAAAAATAAAAAAGAAACTCACTGGTTAGAAATTTGAATGAATTTTGGACAGTGAAACTGCTTTGTTATCTTGGGTGTTCTTTGGTTCCAACTAGTAAAAACTTATAATTAGGCATAAATTCATTGTTACAACAGGGATAAGTTTAGTTAGAGAAATAACTATATTGTGAACTATTCTAACAATGAGAATGTATGAGGGAAATAGAAAGCCTGTCTAGAGTACAGGCTGGGGTTGGGTGGAGAGGAGGTCGATTTGGGACATTGGTGATGGGAATGTTGCACTGGTGATGGGTGGTGTTCTTTACATGATTGAAACCCAAACAGAATCATGTATGTAATCAAGGTGTTTAAATAAATAATATATATGTGTATATAAAATAAATTCATTGTTACAAGGTCACTCAAAATTAAGAACACAGCTGAAGAAGCAGACTTGGAAAGAAGACTCAGAATAACTCAAGGGATTTTTAGGAAGAATAATTAATTAATTGGCAATTTCATCAATATTCTACTGAAGGGATGAGGATGGTTTTGGCTTTTATCATATCTAGGATTTGTGGCTGATGATTAAGAGTGGTAATAGACCTCACTTTGATCATAAGCATCTCTTTGTGTGGATAGTCTTAAGTCCCTATTGACAGTCTCTGAAGAATTGCACACATGGCAGAGAATAATTCCTACCCTAGAGAAAAGAATAATGGAAGGTCTAACAGACTCCAAAGTACTGTGATCATACCTTACTATCAGTATATCTCTGCTGGCATTAGGACAGATTAGAAGGAGTCTGGATTATATGTGAGTGATTTGTCAGCTTCTGAGTTAGAACCATGATATCTGTAAATGACATCATCTTATGGAAGTACTTGGAGCTCTTCAACCAGAAAGCAGTATGTCATTCATTTAACCAACAAGAGTCGAGAGTCAGCAACTGTTAATGCAATAAACAAACCCTCTCCTCTGAATGACCTTAATGTTGAATTGTGGAGACAGAAAATGAATAAATATGCAGTATGTTAGGTAGTGGTAAATGCTTGAAAAAGTTAAGAAAGTTCATTATCCATGATATGAGGAAGGCTGCTACTTCATATAGATTGGTCAGAAAAGATCTCTAATAAGAAAAGACATTTTTGCTGGGCCCTTCCTGGCCCTCTCAGGAGAGCTTCAGGAGACAGAAGAGAAGAGAAACACGCAAAGCTGACAGGTCCATTCAGTCTCTCCCACTTGCACTGGTGAAGGGGGAGCGGTGTTCTTTACATGACTGAAACCCAACTACAATCATATTTGTAACCAAGGTGTTTAAATAAAGATTTTTTTTTAAAAAGGACATTTTGTTATGTTAAGCCTCATAGAAATGCAAGTAATGACTGATAACAATGACTTTAAGAAAAAATAATGTTTCCATAGCCTAGGATGTGGCATTGGATATGGATATTTGCATCGAATACCTACTCGCCCATTTGAAGAAGGAAAGAAAATTTCTCTTCCAGGACAGATGACCAATACACCTATTACTCCTCTTAAAGATGGGTTTACAGAGGTAAGAGAACTTTTTTGCTTTCCTGTATCATACAGTTCGCACCAGGGCAATTTAGGTATTGATGTATGCAGTGAAAGCACTAGTTGAGATAGGGCAAATGATAAGTTAAGTATTGATTGTGATGAATCTGAGGTTTCTCCAGGCCCTGCTGGAGGTTAAATGTATGGGCATGAATTTTAGGAAAGAAGACTAGGCTAGACATGCAGATTTGGATGCCATCGTGATGCAAAAAAAAAAGACAATTAAATTTAACCCAAAGAGTGTGAAAATATTGTTGCAGAATTGGCCCAAATTGACCCTGAATGGATTAAAGAAATGAAACTGAAAAAAAAAAATTTTTTTTTTTGGTTTTTGGGTCACACCCGGCAGTGCTCAGGGGTTACTCCTGGCTCCATGCTCAGAAATTGCTCCTGGCAGGCACGGGGGACCATATGGGGCTCCGGGATTCGAACCGATGACCTTTTGCATAAAAGGCAAACGCCTTACCTCCATGCTATCTCCCGGGCCCCGAAACTGAAAAAAAAATTTTTAATCCCTGGTATTTAGATAAGTGAGCAGAGTCTAGCAAAGAAAGCTAGAAAAGTACTGTTTCTAGAAGAAGGCCCCAGTCAGCTAGGGGAGATCCTTTAGAGAAGGATTGAAAACAAAACACATCTTGGACTCAAGTAATTTCAGAGCATTGACAATGTGCAGGTATCAAATTCTAGGGGCTGCTAAGTGAGTGGTGAATGAAGGTGATGGTGGCTAGTACTTACTATTTCAAGAAACGACTGGGAAAAGAGAAAGCTAGGTATACCTGACAGGAACAAGGTAAGTCTTTTAAGGAATAAGGAGTGTTTGCACAAAGGGTTTTGTGGGGGTGAGAGGCAGCTGTACTCAGCTTACTCCTGGCTCTGTGCTCAGGAATCACTCCTGGTGGTATGACTTAGGAAGCCTTAAGTCAGTTGTGTGCAGTGCAAACACCCTACCTGCTATGCTTTCACTCCAAGCCCCAATTTATAGGTTGTTGTTGTTGGTTTTTTTTTTTTTTTAATGTTTCCACTGCAGAATCACAGGACAGTTAACTTTTATCTTTATAACTAAATAAAACACAGATTCAAAAGCAATGCTGTGATTGTGAAAGAACTATTACGGCAGGGCCAGGAAAGAACTCAGAAGACTCCCAGAACCATCCCTGAGCACCACTGGGAGTTACCATCACAAAGCTGGGAGTGGCTCCTCAAACACTACAGTGTGGACCCCTCCTAAAAAATGCACAACTGCTGCTGTCATTTTATGATATGCACTTTGACATCCTCAGTTCCAGGAACTCTGAGAAGTCTCTCCTTTGCTCGTTTCCCACCCCTGCCTATGGCACACTACCAGAACTTGTGTGTTATTCCCATAGCTGCTTCCCTAATCAATGCTTTCCATCCCAGACATACCTATTGATGATGATTTCAAAACACCAGTGGTTGAATTAGCACCTAGAAAAAAGGGTCAGAAGGCATGTCAGAGTGTGGTCAGAGTGTGCCAAAGGATGATGGAGCTGGCATAATTGGGGTTTTCATAATTGAAACCAATGGTCCACCCTTCTGCAGTCAGTAGATTCACATCCCAAAAGCTTAGAGAATTACTGAGAAAAGCATGTTCATGAGGTTGAAATTTCAGAGACTTCCCAAAAAACCTGTCATGCTAATATGGCTTCCTCATTTCTTATGAGCAGTGTAAGTTAAAACAATGAAACATGAAAACAGCCCAAGGATAGTTGGCAAGTAGCATTTGCCCTGCAGGCAGCCAGTGAAGGCTTGATCCCTAGCATTGGTATGGTCCCCCAAGCACTGCCAAGAGTGATTTCTTAGTGCAGAGCCAGCATCTTCAGGTATTGCCAATAGGAAAAAATATTAAACTAGCTGAACATTTAGTAGGAAAAAGCATTATTTTTTAGCTTTTAGTGTCTGGGGTGTTTAGATAAGAGGAAAGGGTGGAATCTCCTAGTGTGGAAATAGAACAGTGTGTAATGGGATAGAGACTGTGTTGGGAGACCTCGAGTGTTAAGCTAGGACCGTGTGTACTGTACATAGTACACCTTGCCAGGTGTGGGTATTGGGGCTCTTAAGATAGAAGTGCTTTTATCTGTAGGAAAAGTTCTTTCAAATAAATTTCAGTGATTTACTTTTGTTTTTTCTTTGGAAGGTCCAGCTGTCCTCAGTTAATCCTCCATCCATGTCGACCCCAGGAACTACCGATATTGAGCAGAGTCTGTCTGGACTTTCTATTAGCTCTACTCCACCAGCTGTCAGTAATGTTCTCAGTACAGGTGTGCAGAACAAAATGTTTTTTTTCATTCTGTTACTTACACATGACACTCTTTTCTGCCAGCTCAGATAGGAACTTTTAATGCCAGTTTTCTCTAGAAACTTTAGATGCACTCTCATGACACCTAATACTAACCACCATAAAAGGTGCAGAGACTTTTTATCAACATGTTTTTAAACTCTAAGCTTCTCTTGGATCATACAAATTGTACCTCTAAGTTCTGTATATTTACTCAACAAATATTTGTGCATCCTCTGATAGTCGGCCCTGGGAATATAAAAATGAGCCGGGTGCTTTTTCTTCTTTATAGATTTAGTCTTTCCCTGTAATCATGTACCTATTTTTCCTTTTCTTTATTCCTTTTCTGACTTATTTATCCTTTTTAAAAAATAAATCCTTTTTTGATGAGTTTTTTTTCCCCAATTTACGTGGGTATGATTCATATGCAGTGCATATGCAGTGTGTCCATTGTGTCTTGTTAGTACATTTTATACCCCCCCAGAGAAACTCGTATCCATTTTGGTGCTTTCTTTGGCAAGGCAATTACTGACCAACTTTCTATTCAGGTTTTTCCCTAATATAAACATTTCATATAATGCGTGTGGTCCTGTGTAACTGACTTATATTACTTAGAGTAATTTTACAGAGGGGGCCGAAGAGATAGCATGGAGGTAAGGAAGGCATTTGCCTTGTATGCAGAAAGACAGTGGTTCTAATCCCAGCATCCCATATGGTCCCCCAAGCCTGCCAGGAGTGATTTCTGAGCATAGAGCCAGGAATAACCCCTGAGCGCTGCCATGTGTGACCCAAAAACTGAAAAAAAAAGAATGATTTTACAGGGTTCATAAGAGTATGTTACCCACTTCTAGAGCTAAATGTTCCATTTATGGGTTTAGATTTATATATTCCATTATTCCATAGGAGTATTCCATTTATGGGTTCCATTGTATAGTTATAGATAGATACATACATTATATCAGTTGACAGTTTCTAATTTTTGCTTTATCACCCACAATGACTGCTATGAACATTTGTTCATAAAACTTTATTCAAAACAAAATCTGTATATTGGTTTTGCATGCAGATTTTTTTTGTTTGTTTCATTGGGGGGGGGTAGTAGCATTGTTGAGTATGTTATATATCACACAGTATACTTACATTGGTATATTGATATAATGTTGTTTTTCCTTTTAAAAGAATCAGGGCATAGTAGAGCAGTTAAGGAATTTGCCTTGCACACAGCCAATGCTGGTTTAATCCCCAGCACTATGTGTATTTAGTCCTTTGAGCACCACTGTGTGTGACAAAAAAAAAAAACTCTAAGCTATAAAAAAAAAGTTTTGACTCGGCAATAAAGCACCATGCCTTGAGTGTATGAGTTTCTAAGTTTAATTTATGACAAGGAAACAAACCCAAAAACCCTATCTCTATGTTCTTTGTCTTTATAATATCAAGAATATATTATATTCCAGCAGTTGTTAAATAAATACTGCCATAGTTTTATTAACATATTTTTATTATTGGATTCTAATTTATATTCAGAATATTTTCCCAAGGTATAATTCAAATTTTTATGTTCTTGTTTAGGATTTACTCCTGGCTGACTCAGTGGACCATATGTGATGCCAGGGATCAAATGAACCCTGGTTAGCCACTTGTAAGGCAAATGTCCTAATACCCACTTATGCTATCAGTCTGGCCCCCAAATTTTTATTAAAAATATCAAACACAAAAACTAATAGAATAATATATATATACCCTACCATTCAGCTTTACCACTTATTAATCCATAGCATACTTTTTTGTTCTCTACTCTTCATCTGATTGTAGGTTTTTTGTTTGGTTTTTGTTTTGTTTTGGTGCCATACCTGGTTGTACCCAGAGCTTGTTTCTGGCTCTGCACTTAAGGAATCACTCTTGACAGAACTCAGGGACCATATGGGGTGTCAGAGATCAAATCCAGATATGCCTCATGCAATGTAAACATCCTCACTGTACTATCTCTCCAGTCTCTTGATTAGTTAGTTGGTTGAGGTATTTTTTGGGGTGCGGGTGTTTTTTTTTTTGTTTTGTTTGTTCCTTCAAATTTTATTTAGGAAACAAGAAAATACAGGTAGCATTCACATCAGTTAGGCTACACTTCAGTTTTAGAACATTGTTGTCTCTTATGACATTGTTATTTCCTCTCCTAGTCATAGTTACAGTTGGAAGGAGTGTTTTAGCCCCATTTATGATTCTATTCTTTTCTTATATCCCAGCAGAAGACTGTCTTAGTACTG
>PVKC010051808.1:0-10360 GCA_004027635.1 Crocidura indochinensis | reverse complement strand
CCCTTCGTGCTCATATGAAGCCCCTTCAACCCACATGCTCAAGACCTGACCAAGACCTCACCAGGGCCACCCAGAACCGGAAGAAGTGAGCTGTCAGCAGGGCTAACGTCTGCTACAGGAGAAAGCATAAAGTGTGCACCCCACAAACACCCAGCAGTCAGCCAGGCATGTAGGAGCAAGTCTGGATGAGTCTAACATGTTGCCCTACACCCGGTGCCCCTGGCAACTTGCCCCAGTCTCTGCCCATGCAAGGAGAGTTGTACCCCACTGCCAGGCAACTCCTGCCTCCCCTCCCTGGGTCCTCTGTGGTGTCCCCACTCTGGTTTTTGTGGTGCGGAATGAGGGTTGCCAATCACCTGATTGATTGGTTGTCTAGTTATCCAAAACATGACCTTAAGAACAAGATGAAATTTGTCATCGATCGTCCGTGCCTGGATGGCAAAACAGAAGCAAAGGCATCTGGGTAATTTGTGACGTCTTCTCAGAGTGCAGGGGTGTGGGGTGGAGTGTAGGGCAGGCAGTACTCACTGCTCTCTCTGTCTCTCTATCTGTCTCCGTCTCTCTGTCTCCCTGTCTCTCTCTGTCTTTATCTCTCCCCAGGCCTATAGCCACTATTCAGTTGGGGCCAGGAAGGGACACTTCAGGGACCTGCCTGTCAGCTTGAGCCCAATTATAACCCTGAAATGTGAGCTGCATGAAGAGAAGTTTCCAGAACGAACAGTCATTGCTTGCTTTGCTTTGTGAGGAGTTATCTTAGAGGCTGGGATGTGGGTGCTCAAGGCTGTCCTATGCCGAACCCCAAGTTTACACTCACGCAGGGATGTGACCCCAGACAGCGAGACACCCACACATGGTCTTATCATCGTCCCGAAGTCGGCACCCGAGGAAGACAGACCCTGCAATGGAGTCTGGAGGGTGTGGGCACCTCCTCCATCAGTCAGGCACATCAGGGCCCTGGTCTCTGCCATGTGCACCCACAAACAAGCGATGATGCCTACCAAGTGCCCAGGTCAAGGGCCTCCTTGAGGTCACAGGTCAGAGGTCAGGCTTCTACATCCCAAATTCTCACCCAGGCACCTATCTTGGTGCCTGCTTCCCACCACGGTCCCCCGAAACACCCTTACGGGCCTAAGCACATTGTACTCTCACACCTTCACACACGTGCACTCTCACAGTGTACTCTCACGCATGTTCACACGTGTGGTCTCATACATGCACACATGTACACCTTCTCACATGTACACATGGTGGCACACTCAAGCACATTTGGACACACACGCAAACACATCTATTTACACATATTCACACACATCTATTCACTCTTATGAGCACACACAATTCTTACATGCACTCACACGTAGCCAATGCCATCAGAAAGCACCGGTTTTGTTTTTTTTTTTTGGTTTTTGGGTCACGCCCGGCAGTGCTCAGGGGTTACTCCTGGCTCCATGCTCAGAAATTGCTCCTGACAGGCACGGGGGACCATATAGGACACCGGGATTCCAACCGATGACCTTTGGCATGAAAGGTAAACGCCTTACATCCATGCTATCTCCCGGGCTCCTGGTTTTCTTTTTGTTTGGTTTTGATTGTTCTTTTCTGAAGGGAATTGAGCCAGACCCTGTGACACTCAGGGGTTACTCCTGGCTTTGAGCTCAGAAATGACGCCTGGCAGTCTTGGGGACCATATGAGATGCCGGGGAGCGAACCCAGTTTGGTCCGAGGGCAAATGCCCTTTCTGCTGTGCTCTAGCTCAAAACCCAGAAAATGCCTTTTTCCTCTTGGATTGCACCAACCCTTCACCATGGACATCTGGATGTACCATCCTCACGGGCCCATATCTCTCAGGACTTTCCGGATGTCCGGCCATGTGGCTGGAAAGTTCCATCTGGGGCCAGCAGCTCAGCCTCAAGTGGGAGTAGCACTGAGCCCTTTGGCGTCAGGAGGGGAAGCTTGCCAGCCAGTGGGTCACTGAGTGGGCCGAGGGCTGGTGACTGGGAGGGGTTGGCCTCAGTGACCCATGGGCCTGAATGAACGATTGCCATGGCAACCTCTGGGGTGCCACTGAATGAGACACATCCGGAGGTCATGGCCGGGGCTGTGGTCAGGCCCTCTGTGTGGGCAGAGAAAGCAGATTTCTAGCAGTAAGCACTGAATTGGGAGCACCATGTGTGTGAGACATCCTGTGAGGCCCACGGACCTCACCTGGCCTGATATGAGCAGTCAGCACAGCCACGCCATGGGTCTCATGCTCTGAAAACTGCTAGTCCCTCCAGGCACTCTGCTCGGACCCGTATGACTCCACTTCTGGTGCTCAGTGAACCTGGGGACAGATTATGAAAAATCAAGACACAGTCCAAGGGTGGATCTCCTATGCCCATCTGGGAGCTGCGGGATGGTCTTAAGGATAGAGTGACACGCAGTGGGCTCTGAGGGAGAGGGTGGAGGAAGGGCAGGTCCGTCTCTACCCTCCCCAAAATGGGTCTGCCTAGAGGAATGAGCGCCATGATTCCACCCCTGAGCTCTCACAGGCACCAACAAGAAACTGTAGAGGCCTCATGACGGAGGTGCAGGGCCGTCTGTCAGCAGATGGGTCCATCAGACATTCCGGGTCACATGAGCGTCTTGGAGACCCCCACATGAACGATCTCCAGAACTTCATTAATCACAAAGTAAGAGCAAGATTTCTTTATAGGTTATTTAATCACTGCTCTCTCGATGAATATTTTATCTGAATTTAGGAGACATAGTCGTTTCATTATTTATAACCCAGTAGACATGTTTCAAAATCATTATTGCAATTACTTTTGGGCTTCTTTACATAATTAAAGCTCTAATATTCCATCTTGCCCAGGAGGTCACTGTTGCTAAAAGTCCAGACAAGATAATTGCTAGAATGTTCTGTGGACGCTTAAGGTGACATGGGACCCCGCTCGTTATCCTGACCAGAGCACATGGGGAGAGCAGATCAGGGCTACCAGCCCTGTCTGCATGGGGTGACCCCGGGTGGAGTCGAGGCCTGGGGTACCAAGCAGCGTCTTTCGTGGCACCAGGCAACCCAGTCAGGCCTGGGCCCCTGTGCCACTGAGGGCTCCGTGCCAGCCCGCACGCCATCTGCCAACCTAGTTGCTGCAGACTTAGTGTTTTCCATGGCTTTCCCCAAGTCCCAAATAAGTGATTTTCAACAGGAAATAAGGGAAAATTTACCGCCACTGCGCACTTCTTATTCTTCCAGAATATGAATTCCACAACGCCTCCTTCCCAACTCTGTGAAGCACTTGAGCAGAACTTAACTCATTATGGCAGGCAGGGTTGGTGATAGGCACAGAAATGCTAACAATTAATTCACTGTGACCTGACAATGGCCAGGCCCTGCCCTACTGACCAGTGAATGATGGACTTGGGAAATATATTCCGGGCTGGACAGGAACCCTTCAAAACTCACAGCAATGGTGGGAAGTGTAATAAGGAGGCATTTTCTGACCTTTGATTTTTAGTCAGGTTAAGTTAAACAAGATAACTTGGGTTGGAACAGGATGGCATTAAGTGGATTAGAGAGAGAAACTATGAATTATTGGGGGCTGGAGAGATAGCATGGAGGTAGGGCATTTGTCTTACATGCAGCAGGACAGTGGCTCGAATCCTGGCATCCTATAGGGTACTCCGAGCCTGCCAGGAGCGATTTCTGAGCTTAGAGCCAGGTGTAACCCCTGAGCACTGCCGGGTGTGACCCCACCACCACCACCACAAAAATGAAACTATGAAATATTTAGGAATTCCGTGTAGCTTACCCACTGAGGTATCCCAGAGTTTGAAGAGACAAAGAAGGAAATTCTTTTGGTTAAGTCAATCACCAGTGTCCCCACCCCAAAATGCAAAATGCACCCCAGCTAAAAAAAATGAATGAATGAAACAGCAAAGAAATAGCTGACTCGGGGCCGGTGAGGTGACGCTAGAGGTAAGGTGTCTGCTTTGCAAGCGCTAGCTAAGGAAGGACCGAGGTTCAATCCCCTGGCGTCCCATATGGTTCCCCCCTGCCAAGCCAGGGGTGATTTCTGAGTGCTTAGCCAGGAGTAACCCCTGAGCATCTAACGGGTGTGGCCCCAAAAAAACAAAACAAAACCAAAAAATAGCTGACTCACCTCCAAGTTAAACTCACTTCTTCAGTCTCCCTCTGACCGGGGTCCCCACTAGCCAGTCACTATTTGATGGGGTCCCTCACTCCTGGATGAAAATCTTCAACACATGTTCAATTTCTGTCAGTCACCAAGATCAGAGTAGAGTGTTCTGTTTCACCCTTCTAAAATAGACATCATGGGATCAGAGCAATAGGAGAGGGTGGGCCTGACCTGGGTTCCATTCCATCGAGTAGGTTCCCCAAGCACTGCCTGAAGTGATTCCTGAGTGCAGAGCAGGAATAAGCCTTGAGCATCGCCAGGTGTGGCTCAAACTTTTTTTAAAAACTGTAAAAAGATTAAAAATAACAGGTTTCACAATGCTCCAAAGATACATGCATGCCCCAGATTATGTGGTGACTGTGACCGGTGGATACCAGAACAGCCAGGATTTTAGAAGGCTCTTGTCACATGGTGGAAGGAAAGGCAAATCTATGTGTGCAGGACATTAACTGAACAGACCATGGGGGGATTGTCTTGTGGCAAATGCAAAAAAGGAACCTGCACTTCTGGTGGTCTATGTTTCTCTAGAAGGTTCTGAGGAAAGACAGAGTTGATCCCTATTCTCATGAACCCACTGAAAGAGATCCAGGGGCTGGAAGAATGACACAGAGGGGAGGATGCTTGCCTTGCATGAAGCTAACCCGGGTTCATTCTCCAACATTCCATATGATCCCTCAAACCTGCCAGGAGTAATTCCTGAATGCAGAACCAGAGACACCCCTGAGCACTGTTGGGTGTGGCCCAACACACACAAACAAGAGACATAGAAATCACACAATATTGCTGAGCCTGGAATCAAAACACATCAGAATCTGAACATGCATGATACATGGAGGCTTTGGTCTGCTCCAGATCAGCTGCACGAACAGGGCATTGTTCTGATTCTGGGCAGTGAGGTCCAACAGGGGCCCCAGGAGGCAAAGATGGGCTGAGGGCCTAAGAAAGGTGGTGACCAGAGTAGAATGTCTCTAAGCCCCCAGAATACCAGGTGAAGTTGTGGGGGGGCAGGATCCAGACCTCCCTCTTCAGAGGCACAGGCACCCACCACTAGGCTACCAGTGCTGAGCAGAGGGGCCTGGGTGAGGGCAGGAAATATGTAAGAGCCCCACCTGCATGAAACCCAGAGGAGAAGGAATGTGTAGATTCAGTGTCCCCCCCCCCCCAAGGATGCAGTGAGTAAGATGAAGGTATGTGAGCCCCAGAAACCTGGGACTGGCTGACAGAGAGTGTTCTAGAACAAAGGGACAGAGTGGAGGGATCAGAGTTTGCACAGAGAGAGCATGGGCCCTTCTGCTTCATCCAACAGGGCAGCCGCCTTGGGCTCATGAAAAATGGAACCTTCCAGAGTCAGGAAATTTAAAAGTGATGAACGTGAAATTGAGCTGCACACGGGGGCTCAGACATCCCTGCAGCTGATGTAGGTGCTCAGACAGGCATAGGCAGAGGCAATGGGCTCGATTACCCTGCCCAGTGCTGTGACATAGGTCATCAAGGGCTGTTGCACACATGCCCTTTAGGGGACAGAGGATGCCTGCATTCTCCTTGGTGGCCTGTGATTCAGTGGGTCATGCCCATCACCCCCGAGACCCACATGGGCAGTGTCTGAGTCTAGAAAGCACAGAAAGAACATTCTTAGGAGACCCAGGAGTGAGACTGTTTATTCCTGGGGGCAGCAGTTCAAGGCACCTCAAATGTAGAGGAGATGACTGTGTCTAGGCATTGGCCCCATGGTTCCCACACCCTTTAGATGGTCAATTCATTCCAGCTACTCCCATTGAGGAAGTCCAGAAAGTTCTGGAAACTGCTTGTGGGTGTCCCCACCTTCCAAACCTGGAAGAGTTTCCCCTCACCCCACAATTCACAGGCTTGAGGAAGCAGCAGTGGACCATGGGCTGACATAGCACTGAAGCCAGTTTGCAGAACTTGCCAGGGCTGGACAGACCCAAGGACAAGTTGCACACACATGGCCAAGCTCATGGCTACACATGGCTAAGCATTGAAAGTAGGAACCATTATTCCCCCCTAAATTCTCTTCAGTCCATGTGAGAGAACACCCCATTCCACGTGGCTACAGAGTGAAGGGAAGAGAGAGAAGAGAAGAGGCGGAGGCCATGGGCACTGTAAGGGGAGGGAGGAAGAGGACATCCCAGTGTACTGGGAGTCCCAACTCTGGTCATGGTAGGTCTGGGCTGTGTGTCAAGGGGAGACGGTGAGGCCAGGGAGAAGAACAGAACAGTGCTCAAGGGTGTAAGAACTAGAGGCTTACGCTGCTGAGGACTCGGGGACCAAAAGAAGAAAAGTAGGCTCTCTTCCAAGGGGACCAACAGACCGCAGCATGCTGCCTTCGCTTTAGAAAAACGTGGCCACTCATCAAGATGTTTATAGACACGGAAGAAGGAAACAAATTCTCATCAAGAAAGATACTGGCAGGGCCCCTGTCATGGGACAGCAGGGAGGGCTCTTACCTTGCATATGGTTTATCCTGGTTCAATCCCTGGTGCCCCACAGGGTTCCCCCAACAAGAAGTAAGTCCTGGGAACTACCAAGTATGGCCCCCAAACAAAACAAAACAAAAGAACAATACAAGAAACCAACACACAGATGGCCAACTTATTGGAACCAGCAGACAGCCAAAGGGCATCAAAGATAGCTCATAATCAGGACCAGAGCTATTGCACAGTGGAGATGGCATTTGTTTTGCATGCAGCTGATCCGAGTTAAATTCCTGGCATCATATGGTCCCCAGAACCTGCCAAAAGTGATTTCTGAGCTCAGAACCAGGAGTAACCCTTGAGCACTGCTGGGTATGGCCCCAAAACAAAAAAAAAAAAAAAATTAAAGGATGGGGTTGGAGAGATAGCATGAAGGTAAGGCATTTGCCTTGCATGCAGAAGGATGAAGGTTCGAATCCTGGCATCACATATGGTCCCCTGAGCCTGCTAGGAGTGATTTCTGAGTGTAGAGCCAGGAGTAACCGCTGAGTGCTGCCAAAAACAAAAACAAAACAAAAAACATTAAAGAGGCAAAGTTGGACAAGGCCTTGGGTTTGATATCTGGCAACAACCACCATTAAAGTTAAGGGAAATATATGTATGAAAAGGAACTTCTAGAGGAATGTCAAACTCAGAGAAATAAAAAATATTTTTTCCGGGCCTGGGAGATAGCATGGAGGTAAGGCGTTTGCCTTTCATGCAAAAGGTCATCGGTTCGAATCCCGGTGCCCCATATGGTCCCCCGTGCCTGCCAGGAGCAATTTCTGAGCATGGAGCCAGGAGTAACCCCTGAACACTGCTGGGTGTGACCCAAAAACCAAAAAAAGAAAAAAAATATTTTTTCCAAGATGTTTTCATTGAAAGCAATTGACTTAGGAAGATGTGAAGGTAGAAAGAGGAATTCATGTTCTAGAGAGACCAGGGCTTGGAAGGGCAAACATAGGAATAATTTTCAAAGCAAGAACCAAACTGGAAATCCTAGAACTGAAAAACACCATAACTAAAAGCAAATTCCCCCAAAATTTATGGGGAGATGACAGAAAAGACTCATTAAAGTTAAAGATAGATCAATGGAAATGATAAAATCGGAACATCAGAGAGAAACATGATGGTGAAAAATTAAACAGGACCTATGGGGCTAGTGGGACAATAAAGTGTGGAGGGCACAGTGCGTCAGAGCTAACCCAGAGGGAGGAAAAGAAGGTCTTGGGGTGACTGAGGAACTCAGACTAGAAAGGCATCGACGCACATCCAAGTGCAGTGAACACAAAGCAGAAGTGGTGAGAACGGGACAGGCACAAAGAGAAGGGCTGGACCCTACCCGTAAGAGACCAGCCTCAGAGACAACAGGATGGCCTTTACGTCCCGCAGAAAGACATTGTCCTGCCTCCAGAAAACAATCACCCTCAAACCAGCCTGAGATAAAGATTACCCCACCCCCAGAGAAATAGGTCCCCAGAGAGCCTGGACAGACAATGCCAGATGAAAACTCATTCTTACCGAAGTGAGCGAGACATGCGTCTGAAATGTCCCTCTTCCCTCAACTTCTTCCAAAGATAGAACCGTTCAAATGAAAACACAAGAATGCTTTTATGGCCAGCTGTGGAATGCGTCTTACCTCAGAAACACAACAGCACAAACGGCAAGAGGAAGGGGCTCTGATTCTAGAGCTGTCAGATGGGAGT
This sequence comes from Crocidura indochinensis, assembly GCA_004027635.1. NCBI lineage: Eukaryota > Metazoa > Chordata > Mammalia > Eulipotyphla > Soricidae > Crocidura > Crocidura indochinensis. Next base: position 2,005 of record PVKC010051808.1, on the reverse strand, counting down.
GAGACAAATGGAAAACAAAGAAACAGAATGCCCAGATGAAACCTAAATCTATCGATAATGGCATGACATGTGAATGGATCAGGCTCTCCAAATCAAAGGCAGAAACTGGCAGGCTGGAGAGAAAGGTGAGACCCGACTGTGTTAAAGAAAGCAAGAAGGCTTTGAAGTGAAGACATGTGAATTTAGGGGGTCCAAGGATAATGACAGGCACACTGTGATATGTAGCAAGTATGAAGGACCTCTGAGGTGGAGGAAAGCCACCCGCCATAGCACAGGCCAGAGAGATCAAATCGGGTCTCAAAAAGAAAAAAAAAGGGCCAAGCCATAATATGTGTGTCTTTGAAGGCTTAAAACCCAGGGTCAGGGACCAGAGAGAGAGCATGGAGGTAAGGCATTTGCCTTCCATGCAGAAGGACGGTGGTTAGAATCCCGGCATCCCATATGGTCCTCGAGCCTGCCAGGAGCGATTTCTGAGTGGAGAGCCAGGAGTAACCCCTGAGCACTGCCAGGTGTGACCCCAAAACAAAAAAGCAAAACAAAACAAACAAACAAAAAAAAACAGGGTCAGATGTAGTGGGAATAAAATAATCTTAAATCGTCTGTTTCTAGGGTCTGGGACACAGACCAAACATAAGGGACATATATCTTTGGCACAAACAAGATTTTAAGTTTCGTTCTTGCACCATGTAGCCCTGAGCATTGCTGAGGTGGTCCCTGTGGGTCCCACAGCATAGCACCAGGTCTGAACATTGAACCAGCTTGGCCCAGTTGCCTCCACATTTTCTATAACACAGGTGGGGAGGCCACATGCAAAAGGAAGAAAATCTTTCATTTCTTCCTTAAGAACGTAGAAAATGATCAAGCAAATTGAGCTCAAGTAAGTAAAAGGAAGAAAATACTAAGCAGTAGAAATCAATGGAAAGGAAAACGAAGCAAGGTTGTGTCTGGTTCTTTGAAAACATTTATAAAGTTGATATCTAGCAAGATTGACCAAGAAGGGGGGGCAAGGAATGAAAACACAAGTAACCAAGAAGGTCAAGTTAGCACCACAAATTTACAGGAATTCATGGGATTTGCCGTGTAGCAAACAATTCTCAACTGAGAAGAAATGAGTAAATTCACTAAAATATACACCTTGTCCAACAGCAGAGATGAAACTAGAATTCTAAATAGCTGCCTATCAAAAACCATCTCACAAAACCAAATGAGGGGCTTTGCTGGCAAATCCTGACAAACAGTTAAGGGAAAAAGATACCAATAATCTTAAACAAAATCTCTCTGAAAACAAAAGAGCTGAGAACAGTATCCAACTCATTTTTCCAGGCCGGGATAAGCCTGACTCTCAACCCTGACAAAACCATGATAGAAAAAGAAAATCACTGACAACAATCCTCTTGAATATGGATGTGAAATCCTCAACAGAATGCTAAAATTGGGAGCAGGGGAACCCACCCCCAAAGAATGCTTAAGGATGCATCCCATGGGGTGGGAGGTGATGGAAAGGACTTACTTGGGTCATGTCCCCAGAAATTCCTTTGTCACTCACAAGGCACAGAAAGTGGCACCATGGAGAAGCCTTGTGAAGGCTCCTACACCTCTTAAGATACTGCCTCGACTTACCAAAATGAACATGGACATCTTTGGATCTCCAAGGATGACACAGGAGAACTGACCTCTTTCTCCCAAATACTGACCATGAGAAAGACTCTGGACAGATCCCAGCAGTGAATTCTATACAAAGTTCATAGACACTCATGGCCTTTTCCAGAAGGGCGGTGAAGATGTACATGCAGAATTCTGTACCAGGGTCAAACTTGGATAGCAAGGAGGGAATGAGTCATGAGCAGTAAGTCTTGTTCCTTTTCTTGATTTAGGGCAATGAATCCATTGACTGTTTCAGAGAGAACTTCTGGGGGTCAGAGCTATGGCACAGTGGTGAGAGTGCTTGCCATGTTTGCACTGACAGACCCAGATTCAATTCCTGGTGCTCCATAGGGTTTCCCAA
>PVKC010051807.1:0-10351 GCA_004027635.1 Crocidura indochinensis | reverse complement strand
ACAACCTGCAGCTGCTCTCATTGTGTCCAGGGGAAGAGACAGTCACTCTGGTCATGAACACCATGCCTGCTAGCCTAGTGCTGGAGCTCTGTTGAACCTAGAATCCCTACCCTCCCTGTGCATGTGCAGGGAAGGTGACTGTGTGTTGGGAGAGCCTGTAGGGAACCCCACGCTCATCTGCATGCTGTTCAGAAACATTTGCTTAGGAAATTCTGAGTGCCAGCTGCATTCTCCTGCCCCTGCCATCTGCTCAGATATCTGCACGCAATTCCAGGCTCAAAGTCCATGCTGGCATTTCCCAGAGCACCTACACTGCTTGAGAAAGACCCTTGAACATGGTGTGTGTGTGTGTTTGCGTGTTCATGAACATGCATGGGTGACGGTGTGAAGTGTGTGAATATTTGTCTGTTTGTGATCTTGAGTATATCTTCAGGTCATAGGAGGTGTTTTCTCTTTTTCCCCTACAGCTAAGTTTCCAGGCCTGGGGGAGTCACTGAGAGATCTTTTTCCAGAAAGGGGGTGTTATTTAGCCAGGCTTGGAAACTTCTGCTCTTGGTCATCTCAGGCCAGGCCAGAACTCTGGTTTCCCACCTTGGGTTATCTGGGGCCCTGCCCTGGCATAGGGATTGTGGGTAGGGAGCAAGGTTCGGGGGTCACTGGGCAGTGCCCCCTTTTCTTCATGCCCTGGGTCCTGTTCTTGACTTGGTTTGTCCTCCAGGGCATCTCTCTCAACACAATAACTTAGCCATACCTAATGCTTTAGGTCACATTCTAGGTCAGCAGTTCTCACAGGGCCCTTCTCAAGTGAGAGTCATAGAAGGGCCAATTAGTTAAGACAAAGCAGGGGCACAGGAACATTATAAATTTAGAAGCTGATGACTAGGAAAAGGTTGCTTTGGTTTAGGGCCACCCCCGAAATGTTCAGAACTTGATCCTGGCTCTGCACTCAGGGCTTCCTACTGAGAGGGCTCAAGGAATGGTGTCATATCAGGATAGAACTTGGATTGGCTGTGTGCAATACAATCCCTCTATGCACTGTACTATTGCTCCAACTCTCATGGAAAAGGCCTAAAAACACTAGTCTGAGTATGCCACAGTGGCAGTTGGAGGCAAGCACTGATTATTTAGGGCTCCTTTTTTCCAGGATACACCCAGAGCCTGGACTCGGTTTCCCCAATGTCTTGCTCCTATACCTTTCTCTCACTGTACTGTTTGAACTGGTGTTGTGGCACTGTAACAAATCATTCCATCAGTAAATACATAATCACAAACTTGAGCCCAGTATGGTGGCTGGATCAAAGAGCAGCAAGACTCAAGGAGAAATGGGGCAGAGGTGTCTGATCAGTGGTATGGACCTAGCCAATCAGTTTCAAATTCTTGTCTTGACACCACATGCTGGATCTGTGGCTGTGGGCAAGTCCCTGGGCCTATCTATCTGCTTTGTGTTTTGAAACTTGAGTTGCTCTTGCTGGAACAAGAATTGTGGTGGAGGGCGGGGGCTCAGGTCATATTTGCCTGCAAACTGAGTGCTGCTTTTCATCCCTCCCAGATTTTGAACGCATGTCTGAGGTCAGCACACAGTCTGGCAAAACATGTTTGTCGCACACCTCATCTCCCAAGTGCCTCATGTCCTTCATGCAACGTTCCCATTCCCACAAAGGTGCCCCATTTTTTTTATCTCACTTCCAGGAAAGGTGGGAGGCTGGCTGCAAACATTCACACGCAGGAAATGGAGAAGATCAAAAGGGGGTTTTATCAACCCACTGGTGCCAGGCTCAAAGTCATGAGAATAGTTGAATAATGGACGAGATCATGGTGAGGCAGAGCCGGGAAGTGTCCAAAGTGATAAGCTTGTCATTGGAGCCTGAGAAGGTGCCCCTGGGCACTCAGCCACTGAACTCTGCTGCTGCCCATCTCCAGGCAGTTTCTCAAGCAGTTTGGTTTAGCTCCAGTCCACAACCACCTGGTTTCCAAAACATTCATGAATGCTCAGTTCAGTTGGAGAGGGGGCAACCTCTCATGGACATGGGGAAGGGTGTATTCCAATATATAATTATGTATTACTAATGAAACTATTTGCTTCTAGATTTTTAGGGTACCTCTTGTGCTCAGTCCTGCATTTCCTGTGTCCTGCCCCCCTCTAGTGGCTAGATTGATTCTAGCCTTTGTAACCTATAGGGATGGACAGATTTGTTCCAACAGTCCAGTTGGTAGGATGCTGGGAAGACAGGACTTAACAGACGTCTTTGTCCACAGCCTACACAGTTTTGGAGTAATTGCATTGATAATTGATATGCCATTTTCTCATCTCCTTCCTCCCTTTCTTTTCTTCCCTCTTCTTTCTTTGACTCTGGAGGTGTGGGGGGATAGAACCCAGGCCTTACCCCAGGCCACTGAGCCACATTCCAGGGTCTGTAACTTTCTCAGAAGAGGAGCTGGAGAAGCTGGCCTTTAAGGAAGCTATCATGAGAGCTTAAATCTTTTCACTCTGATTATTTCTTGAATTTCTGTTGCCTTTATTGAGCATAGGATTATCTCTGCCAGTTTTTTTCTGAATTAAATGATTCAATTTTGTCAGAGAGTAAAGCTAAACATTATAGGTCTCATATTGTCTCCCTAGATATATCCCCACTTATGTCAAGCATGGCACCCCTTTTAATGTTCTGTCTCTCCAGGCCTTGCTCTGGCTAGCCACTGCATACAGAAGCCAACAGTTGATGTACACAGAAGCAGCAGGTGGCTCTGGTGAAATAAAGTGAAGCAAAGGAACCATTCTTGTCAACACTCTGATTTTAGGCCTCTATGGCCTGGTTGCAATTCCAAAATCCAGAATTATACCAAAAAATCACTTAGTAGTTCAAGACACTAAAAATAGGAATCATACTATAACACAACTTGTACTATGTAGGTCTGGCTCTTCAAAATAGCTGCATTAGGGGCCAGAGAAATAGCACAGCAGTAGAGTGTTCGTTCGCCTTGCATGTGGCTGACCTGGGACGGATCCTGTTTGATTCCCAACATCCCATACGGTTCCCCGAGCCTGCCAGGAGCGGTTTCTGAGTACAGAGCCAGGAGTAACTCCTGAGCACCTCTGGGTGTGGCCCCAAAACAAAATAAAACAAAACCAAATAACTGCATTAATTAAATGAAGCATCCCTCATTGAAGATTTTTGTTATCTTCCATTTTTGCTTCAAAAACAATTTCAACCCTAATAGAGTTCCACATATCCATATACACCTTCTCCTGTCTTGGCTGGTTTGTGCAGGTGTTTATACTGAATGAATCTGGGGTCCTCATTGCTGTAATGGTGCATGGGGCTGCTTTAATCTGCTGAGTGCTGTGGTCAGAGGTAGGGCATCTGCCTTGCATGCAGAAGGATGGTGGTTCGAATACAGGCATCCCATATGGTCCCCCAAGCAGGCCAGGAGTGATTTCTGAGCACAGAGCCAGAAGTAACCCCTGAGAGTTGCCGGTGTGACCCAAAAACCAAAAATAAATAAATAAATAAATAAATAAATAAATAAATAGATAAATAAATAACTGCTGAGTGCTGAGATCGCCTGTCCGGGTCCAGGCTCACCCTCTCCCCCAACCCCACCCCCAAGTCCAGTACCTTGTAGGGATGTTGTGGTTTCTACCCTGGGAGCCTGTAAATAGCCAGGCACAACCAAGGTGTGTCTGAATTGGGGTTCAGGGTCACTCTTGGGGTCACACTCGCTTGCATCCTCAGACCATGCCTTGCACTTGAGTTTCCAAGCCAACTGGTTCTGCCCATAATCTGCAGTGACCTCCCCACCTGCTGGGCCTTCCAGGGGGCTGTGCCCTTTTTGGGGATCTGGAACCATGACTGTCTCTTCATGGAGCCTGAGGTTGCTGCCCTCACCTTGGAAAATAAAAAATAAGACAAAACCCTAATCTAAGGGTGGAAGCTTCTGTGTCACCTATTCCTGTAATAGTAGATTTAGTCCTCTGTGGTTCTGGAGAGTTGATTGTAAGACACGCACAAACCCACAGGCTGAAGAAGTTAGTTTATTCTAGTCTAAGTAAAGGTTCTAGGATCCTCCTTCTACCCATGCATGACATCACTAGTACAAAAGTGGGTTTATTTTGTGTGTGTGATTTTTGGGTCACCCCTGTCATCGCTCAGGGGTTTCTTCTGGCTCTGCGCTCAGAAATCGCTCCTGGCAGGCTCGGGGGACCATATGGGATGCCGGAGTCAAACCATCACCATCAGTCTTGGGTTGGCAGCGCGCAAGGCAAAACACCCTATCGCTGTGCTATTGCTCCGGACCCTAGTACAATAGTTTTAAAATTAAAATAAAGTAGTGCAGAGCTGGAGCATATAGAGGTTAAGGATACCCCCAGACCCAGCCAGTATGAAAAGACTCCAGCCAGCTTGGAGAAGGATCATTCTCAGGACGTACCATCTCTGCTTGGTCCCCAAAGCGAGTGACCACTTGGAACCAGGAAGGGTGTATTAGCAGGTATGCCCTGCAGATGAGGGACAAAGGCTTGGCATCCTTGCCTGTGTCCGAGTTATCCTCAAACAACCAGGCTGTGCTAGATGACTGTCTCCCACACATGAAAGTCACACCGAGATGGCTCCCTGGAGGTTGAGGCTGCTTGCAAGAGGGCCTGAAATGGCTGTCCCATGCCCACCTAAGTATTAGGGGGCTCTCTCGAGGGCCCACACAGGGAGTCATCATAGGGAAGGACAGTGGCACAGGAGGCAGCCCCACAGTAACATGGTCTCCGCAGCAGTCCCTCCTGCTTTGGCTCTGGGCCTTCTTGCTTCCATTGGTTCAAGAACCTGCCTGAATAGTCGTAGGAAAGTTCTTCCTCTGGCAGGATGTCTCTGGCTGCAAACAGTGCCAACTTGGGCACCATGGAGTCCACACGGACAGGCACCATCACCAGGTTGGGCTCACAGGAGTGGTTGAGGAACCTCCCCATGTTCCCAACACGTGTGGGGTCCACAAAGGTCTCCAGGACCTGCCCACCCTGGACATGCTCCCGAACTGCAAGGATGTAGTTACAACTGCCGGGAGACTGAGTCTGCATTCTTCTTTGGGCTTCTGAGACCCCCAGAACTTCACCGGCATATTCACACACAAAGCGCCCCTGGGGGATGGGATCCAGGCTACGGAGCCCCCAGCCCTTCATCTGTGTCTTGAACACCTGTAGGTGGGCCCACGGCCCCCGCTGCACCACCCTGTTCCTGCAATCCTCAGCACATGGGCACAGGGCGTTGCACTCGAATACAGGTGTGGACCATGCAGTAGTGGCTGTTTCCAGGGATTGGAGGCATTGGTTGGAGTTGTAGTGGTCAACACCCCCATGTAAGCAGGAGCAGGTCTTGGGGCCGCAGGGTGTGTGGAGGCAGCAACAGCCCGGGAATGTGATCTGGGCAGGGTCAGTGAGGGCGCCAGGTCCAGCCACATGGTCTGGAGAGTACTGTGGAGAGAGGACACTGTCAGCTGTGTCACACAGACACACACACACATGCTTGGACAGCATTACAACAAACCACAGGGCCTAGAAGAATAAGGGAAAGAGGGGCTGAAGAGATAGCATGGAGGTAAAGTGTTTGCCTTGCATGCAGAAGAACAGTGGTTCGAATCCCAGCATCCCACATGGTCCCCCAAGCCTGCCAGGAGTGATTTTTGAGCATAGAACCAGGAGTAACCTGAGCGCTGCTGGGTGTGGCCCCAAAACAAACAACAACAACAAAAAACCCAAAACAAAGTCATATGTTTATGGCACATTAATCTCACTGAAAGGTGTCTCTAAGGTTCCTGTGAATGAGGAAAAAGAAAAACACATATATAAACCTTTACTGTAGAGGCTACCAGATAAGTATTCAAAGTTTCTTACTCAGGCTAAAGTATTAAAAATGATTCCTTGGGGCTGGAGAGATAGCATGGAAGTAAGGTGTTTGCTTTTCATGCATGGTTAGAATCCCAGTATCCCATATGGTCCCCCGAGCCTGCCAAGGAGTGATTTCTGAGCTTGGAGCCAGGAGTAACCGCTGCCGGGTGTGACCCCAAAAACAAAAACAAAACAAAAATAAAGATTCTTTGAGGGCTGGAGTGATAGAACAGCAGTAGGGCATTTGCCTTGCATGTGGCCAAGCCAGAACAGACCTGGGTTCTATTCCCGGCATCCCTTATGGTCTACCAAGCCTTCCAAGGGTGATTTCTCAGCACCAAGCCAGGAGTAACCTCTGAGCACCAGCAGGTGTGGCCCAAAAACACAAAAAGAAAGGTTCCTCAAGATAAACTGCCCGGATTCAACTGGTCTCAAGAGAAAGTATGGGGGCCGGAGAGATAGCATGGAGGTAAGGCGTTTGCCTTTCATGCAGAAGGTCATTGGTTCGAATCTGGTGTCCCATATGGTCCCCCGTGCTTGCCAGGAGCAATTTCTGAGCATGGAGCCAGGAAGAACCCCTGAGCACTGCTGGGTGTAACCCAAAAAACAAAATAAATAAATAAATAAAGATACTAAAAGAAAAAAAAGAGAAAGTCTGGGAAACAGCAGGATTGCAAGGGTATGCCCCATCACTTCTCCCAGGAGCCGAGGCCTCAGCACTGCTTTCATCCAGCCCTGCACTGCTGCGACCTTTCACTGTGGGAATTTTCTTTGCTTTTTTCCAGCTATATGGCAAAGCAATTGTGCCATGTTCTAAACCAGTGGTCCTCAAACTACGGCCCGGCCCGCGGGACACATACTGTATTTGTTCCCATTTTATTTCTTCATTTCAAAATAAGATATATGCAGTGTGCAAAGGAATTTGTTCGTAGTTTTTTTTGTTTGTTTGTTTTGTTTTTGGGCCACACCCGATGACGCTCAGGGGTTACTCCTGGCTATTCGCTCAGAAGTCGCTCCTGGCAGGCACGAGGGACCATATGGGGAACCGGGATCTCGAACCGCGGTCCGTCCTAGGTTAGCTCAGGCACCTTATCTCCAGCGCCACCGCCCGTTCCCCGTAGTTTTTGTTTTTACTATAGTTCGACCTGCAATGATCTGAGGGACAGTGAACTGCCCCCTGTTTAAAAAGTTTGAGGACCCCTGCACGATCATCACAAAACAACAGTGCAGATGCCAGATTCCTGGTGGAAAGGCCAAGATTTCTGACAGAAAATTTGAGAGATCTTTCATAAACCATGGCTGCCCCCCAAGAACTCAAACTGGGTGTCAGTTCTCGAGTCCCTAAGCCCTCTGCAAATCTGTGTGATCATGGGGTGTGTAGAAAGGAAAGAGCTAGGGGAAGGTACATTTACAGCAGACATGACAGATTCAGACTTTTCTCAGTCGCCTTCTAGGTCAGGACACCAGACACAGAGAAATAGGGGCCATATACCAGTACGGGCTTGAAAGCTCAGAGATGCTGATTGGGGGTATTAAGCAAGTGTGGTGAAAAATCTCCATTCCTTTTTTGGCTGTTTTGAAACACCAGCTTCAAGAATCTTGGCACTTGGCCTCCGGCCCCCATGAGTTTGTTTTTTGCTCCAAGCAGCTTTTAGAGAACTTCGAGCCAAATTATTCTCATCAAGGTCAAGACAGAATTTTTTTTTTTTTTTTTAAAGGACGTTTGAAGCTGGGTTTTCCACTTGATGTTTTAGCATTGATGGCACTATGGTATGCTTCTTCCTGAGCTCAAGGGCTGAATGTTCTTTTTGCTTTTTCACTGAGTACCTAAAGGCAAAGTTATATTTACCTTGAATCTCTTGTGCCTTACGTGTGGCAGGGTTTTGGCACAGGCAAACTGTTCTGACCTGTTTTATAAAACTGGTTGTGTGTTTCCTGACTATATAGAGGCCAACTGTCTGAAGGCATCTTAAACTTGTCACTTAAATGTACCACTTAAATATTTATTTTCTTGGTAGGACTGGAAGTGCTTGAGGGAGGATTCTTCTCATTTTTTCTGCAAATGCAACCTTCCCAGAGCTGCATATAAGCCAGGCAGCTAGAAAGCTGGGGGAATGAAACCCTGCTCTTGCTTCCACTTATGTTCATAGCTGTCACACAAGAATTGAGGTTTTCTATTGCTCCTGCCTCTCCACCCCCATTCTTTCATGATTTCATCTTCTCTGCCTCACTTACTTTGGCTCTGCCTTGCTTAAATTGGATCATCTGAGCACACAATTGTTGAGTAAAGAAAGATAGGTGTTTGGGCCAGGCATTTGGTAGTGTTTGCTTGAGTGCCAGACAGTAACTACTTCTGACATTAAATATCTTGCTTTCCTGTTGGAAAACTTACCTTGAAGCTGGTGTCTGATTTGATCCCTACTGGGTATTCTCGGAAGACCGATAGGATAGATGGCACATTCCATATTGATAATGGCTGTGAGTAGGGCACACCAGGGCAGGGATTTGATTTCTGCTTTGCAGAGGAAGACACTCAAAGAAAGATCCTCAAGTTAAACTGCCCAGGTTCAACTCTTTCTCTAGAGAAAGTCTTGAGTTGGTAAGATGGCCAGGTGTCTTTCCAAATCTCTCCACACCAACATCCTTTTCCGTCTGCTTTCTCTCCCTGCCCCATTTTCCTCTTACAGCCTCCTTGCAATATGCAGGCCAAAGTTAGGGGATGGGAAAATCAGCACGAAGGGCTTTAATATAGTAACAGCAAACAAGGATTTACTCTTAAGTAAGTGACTATACAAGTTACTGTACGTGACAGTGATTCCCAAGGCAGTTGAGACACAGTGAGGATGTCTCCCGATTATTTTAACTAGGGAGTGAGGGTAAATTTGCAGTGGTCCTCAAACTACCTCCCTCGGGCCACATATTGTATTTGTTCCCGTTTTGTTTCTTCACATCAAAATAAGATATATGCAGTGTGCATAGGAATTTGCTCACAGTTTTTGTTTTTACTATAGTCTGGCCCTCCAATGGTCTGAGGGACAGTGAACTGGGCCCCTGTTTAAAAAGTTTGAGGATACCTGTAAGGCTTTGATTTATTCTTGGTCAAGAACTCATAGCCAGAGGGAGACTTAAATGAAATGGGACTTTAGGGACTACACCTTAGATCATGGGGGCTAGGCTGAGACCCAATAACAGGCCCATGAGCCTAAGACCTGCCCTGGATTTCCCCTGCGACCCCCTGCATTTCCCTGGTGAATTCTTGGAATAGAACTAACAAAAAGGAAAGCAAAGTCAGGCTAACTCCGTTTACCCTAACAAGGACCCCCTGGGGTCCTGTCTTCAAGGCAAGAGAGGAATACACAGTTAAGACCAGAAGGATTAATAGGAAAAGGTCCACACCTGTGCACTGGTGTTTTTATATCTTATTTTATTTTTATTGAACTTTTAATTTAATTTAATTTTTTTACGTATTTATGCTATGTTATGATTTTATTTTATATTTTTGGTTTTGGGGTCACACCCGGCAGCGCTCAGGGGTTCCTCCTGGCCCTATGCTCAGAAATCACCCCTGGCAGGCACGGGAGACCGACCATATGGGATGCCGGAATACGAAACACCGTCATTGTGCATGCAAGGCAAATGCCTTACCGCCATGCTATCTCTCTGGCCACATGATTTTATTTTATTTTATTTATTATTTCATTTCATTGCAGTTATTATTTTACTTTATTAATTTAATTATTTTATTTCATTTATGTCATGTTATGATTTTATTTTTATTTTATATTTTTTTATTTTTATTTTATATTTTTGGTTTGGGGTCACACCAGGCAGCAACCAGGGGTTCCTCCTGGCTCTATGCTCTATGGTCAGAAATCACCCCTGGCAGGCACGGGGGACCATATGAGATGCCAGGATTCGAACCACCATCATTGTGCATGCAAGGCAAACACCTTACCTCAATGCGATCTCTCTGGCCCTATGATTTAATTTTATTTCATTGTATTTATTATTTTATTTCATTGTATTTATTATTTTACTAATTTATTTTATTTCATTTGTTATGATTTTATTGTTTCACTGTATTTATTATTTTATGTTATCAATTATTTTATTTTAAATTTTATTTTATTTTATTATTATTTTTTTTTTTTTGGTCACACTGGCAGTGCTCAGGGGTTACTGGCTCCACACTCAGAAATTGCTCCTGGCATGCTCAGGGGACCATATGGGACACCGAAATTCGAACCAATGACCTTCTGCATGAAAGGCAAACACCTTACCTCCATGCTACCTCTCCGACCCCTTTTTACTTTATTTTAATAAATAAATATTATATATATAAGCGGTGGCTCATGGGAGTTGTAGTATTTTGCTATTTTATTTTTATTGATTTTATTATTTTTTGTATTTTATATTTTATTTAACAATTTTATTTTATTAAGGGGGAGAGGTCAGCAGCTCTAGATTTTATTTTTAATTTTT
>PVKC010051806.1:0-10365 GCA_004027635.1 Crocidura indochinensis | reverse complement strand
GTGCCTGCTAGGAGCAATTTCTGAGCAATGAGTCAGGAGTAACCCTCAGGGGTTTACCGGGTTTGCTGGGTGTGACCCAAAAACCACAAAAAAAAAAAAAAAATTGGTACATTCTTGGGTTATAGCACAAATATATCCCTTATAGCTGGGAACATATATTCCTTTGTTCTTCTTTTTCAGAAAACAAAAGCTTTCTTAAAAATGTAACCTCTTGGGGCCAGAGTGATAACACAGTGGTAGGGCATTTGCCTTGTATGACCTGGGTCTGATCCTCGGCATCCCATGAGCAGCCTGCCAGGAGCGATTTCTGAACACAAAGTCAGGAGTAAACCCAGAGCACTGCTGGTTGTGATCCCCCCCCTCCCAAAAAAAAAAGTAACCTCTTAGGAGAGATAGTACAGGAGACAAGCTAATGTGCTTGTCTTGCATGCCTGACTTTGCTTCAATCTTCAGCACCATATGTGGTCTCCTGAGCACCAAGCCAGGAGGTGGTAAGCCCTGAGCACTACAGAGGTGGCTTAATAACTACTCTCTACACAATAAAATCCACCTTGTTGATTTTTATTTTCAATCACAGGCAAGAAAACTAGTGTGCTTAGATATTTAGGCCATGAAAACTGTGTGAGCTATAGTTCGGGGTTTTGTTCTAAGTCTCCTTCTTCCACTTTGCCAGAAATCTCAGAGGTTAAACCGAGAAGTGGGGCCCTTACACCTGGCCAGTTTGAGACAAGAGACACTTGTGGAAACATACGTTGCAGAACAGTTCTACTGTGGCTTTGGATAATTGGCATGGGTGGAAGAGAAGTTGACCTTAGTGGAGGGACAGCTTCCCTGGAAGACAGGATCCTAGGCTGAATGAAGAGAGAAGGCGGTCAAGAGGAAATGAAATACTCTGTGAGGACATTGTCACACAGGGGGCCTGAAAATTCTCAGAGGTCAGTCATTAAGATCTCCAAAATTGGGACCGGAGTGGTGGCATAGCAGTAGCGCTTTTGCCTTGCACGCAGTAGAGCCAGGAGGGACTTCGGTTCGATTCCTGACTTCTCATATGGCCACCCAAGCCAGAAGCGATTTCTGAGTGCAGAGCCAGGAGAAACCCCTGAGCATCACCGGGTGTGGTCCACCCGCTCCCCACACAAAATTCTCCAAAGTTGGAGCTTTGTTTAATAATTTGTTTTCTCTGGAGAAGTTTTCACAAGCAGAATTCAGCAAGCTCAAGGGCCCTCCTGAACCAGTTTCAGTCATTACTGCCAGTGTTTCAATGCAAAGAGCCACAACTTAGGAGATGCTGCAATGCCAGGGATCATTTTGGCTACCTCAGCAGTGCTTGGGAACATCTGTGCCCACTCCTGGTGGTGCTCAGGTGCCTCCAAGGCCACACCCAGTGATGCTCAGGATATCCTGTGTTGTCAGAAATAAAGCCCACGTGGGTGGAATTGAAGGCATATACCTTCATTCCAAAACTTACTCTCCAGTCCAGAGACTTTATTCTGTAGCTGATTCAAAGCCACTGCAGGTTCTCCAGGAAGACATGAACTCTTCAGCTCTGAGTTTGAGGAAGAAGGCTCTGAAGAAAGAAGGGTGATGGGCTAGGAAAGCAACTAGTAAGCTGCAGGCGAGGATTTATGAGAGTTGTGAGGAATCAAAAGCAGTTAGGACTTGGGGTGTATGCAGCAGAAGTTTTAGGTCAAATTAGATATTCTAAATAGGACCCTTATGAAGTCTGTCTTGGAAAATATTTAAAGTAGATTTCTCCCACAAAAGATCTGTGTTCCAAGACCTTTTGTTTTTGTTTTTGGGCCACACTCGGTAACACTCAGTGATTACTCCTGGCTATGCATAGCTCAGAAATCACTTCTGGCTTAGTGGAACATATGGGACACCAGGGGATCGAATCGCAGTCCATCCTATGCTGGCTGTGTACAAGGCAAATGCCCTACTGCTGTGCCACTGCTCTGGTCCCCTGCATTCTAAGACTTTATGAATACAGGAGATGAGAGGGAGAACAGCAAGCGAAATTCCCTTTTTACAGGGATGGAGTTTTGGGGGCACTGAGAGTCATTCATTAGGAAGAGAAAATGTCAGAAGGGACCTGTGTGGAAATAGAGTATATGTTTAGCTGCAAGCCCTTTGTAAAAGATCGTGGGCAACCTTTAAGATTCCATTTTAGGAAAAGCAAAGGTTGCAAATGGGGAATTTGGAATGAGCAGTACATGGCAGAGACTATGATGGTGAGGGTGGGTGTCATTAGAGACTCAGGAAAAAGAAGAATTACTTGGTTGTTTTCAAATGTTGGTTTATGCAATATCTCAATGGAAAGCAAATGTTTCATATAGAAACAGGGTCAACTTTACTCTAAGAAAATGAATTTATGGGGCCAGAGTGATAGTACAGTGGGTAGGGCACTTTATTTACATGTAGCTAACCTGGGTTCAATCCCCAGTACTCAACATGGCCCCTGAGCCCACCAGCAGTGATCCTTGAGCACACAGTCAGGAGTAAACCCTGAACACCGAAGGGTGTTACCCCTCATCATTGCCTCCAAGGAAAGAAATAAATTTTTTAATTGCTTGTTTTCGGGTCACACCTTGTGACACTCAGAGCTTACTCCTGGCTCTGTGCTCAGAAATAACTCCTGGTAGGCTCATAGGATCATAGGGGATGCTGTGGTTCGAACCTGGGTCAGTTGCATGAAAGGCAAACGACACTGTGCTATTACTCTGGCCCTGAAAGTGAAAATTTTAAAAGTAAATATCATAGAGTCAGAAAGTCAGAAGAGAAGTGAAAAGATCATTTCCAGAATTTCATCTGGACTGTCTTTCTTATGCCCAGAGTAACTAATCACATTTTATTTTTTGAGGTTTTAGGGACACACCGGCAGTCCTTACTCTGTGCTCAGGTATCTCTTCTGGTGTGGCTGGAAGAACTGATGTGGTACTGGAGATCAAACCTGAGTTGACCATGTGGTAATTTGCTTCAATAAAGCCAAATGGATTTGGCACCTTTACCTCTGCTTAGAGGGAGTCAAAATCACAGCAAATGAGACAAATACACAAAAAGACAAATAAAGAGACAAGAATTGTTTAAGCTTTGGGGTGATCTAGGAAGTCATGAGTGAGTTCCTAAGCTGACCATTTACTAGATATTATGTCACTCTTCCACCCAGACTCACAACATGTGAGACATTGTTTAAGTCGACAGATGCTCAGAACAGTTAGTAAGCACATAAAAATTCAATGGGCACCTAAAGAGTCTGGGATATTTCACACAATCATAGCTTCCTTTAAAGTATAAAGTCTGACAACTTCTTATTTTATTTTTGCTTCTGTTGCCCTTTTCATCTAAAAGACCCTAAACTGGGTGTATGTTTATTGTCCCATTTTAGACTATTTTGCCCAGGGGACTATCTTAATTTGGGGGTTTGTGTTAGGAGTTTGATTTCACATAGACCATATACAAGATAAGCACCCTCCCTACCTGCTGTACTATCTCTCCAGCCCACCCAGGCACATTTAAAAATAATACCCATTAGCTTTTCAGTTTTGGGGCCACACTCAATAGTGCTCAGGGCTTATTCCTGATTCTGAGTTCAGGGATCACTGGCAGGCTCAGGAGACCATATAGAGTGTCAGGGATCGAACCCAGGTTGGTGATGTGCCAGGCAAACACCTACTAGTTTGAGCTCCCATCCAAGTATATTTTTATATTCATATTTTCCCCGAGAGTACCAGAAAACCATTCTTGAGGGAAATCTTGAGATTTCAATCAGATCATTTGCAGATTCGAGACAGCCGTGCCATTCCTGTGCTTGAGCTTTCAGCACTCTGTGAAGAATTAGCAAGAGCTTTGCCTCACTGGCAGAAGAAGAAAGGGAGGGGTCTAGGAGCAGCCTCGGGCTTGTATTTATCTTAAAACTGTATAAATGTTTAAAATCTGATACGTAAACTTGCCTGTAGGCCGCTTTTCACAGTAAGCAGTTTTGACAGTTAACCATTGGGTGTCTCCAGGATGGAGATAAGTTTGTTGAATTCCCTTTAAAGAAGGCAGGGTGAAAATAACTATTTCAAGTGTCTTATTTTTATTTTAATTTCTTTTTTGAGTCATACCCAGCACACTCAGGGGTTACTCCTGCCTCTATGCTCAGAAATCACCCCTGGTAGGCACAGGAAACCATATGGGATACTGGCATTCGAACTACTGTCCTTCTGCATGGAAGGCAAGCACCTTACTTCCATGCTATCTTGCCGGCCCCATAATTTTAATTTTTTTAATATCTTTATTTAAACACCTTGATTACAAATATGTTTTAGTTGGGTTTCAGTCATGAAAAGAACACCCCCCCCCCTTCACCAGTGCAACATTCCCATCACCAATGTCCCAAATGTCCCTCCTCCCCACTTCACCCCAGCCCATATTCTAGACAGGTTTTCTACTTCCCTCATTCATTCACTTTGTTATGATAGTTCTCAGTGTAGCTATTTCTCTACCTGCACTCACCACACTTTGTTGTGAGCTGGACCTTCCAACCCTCCTCTCTTTGTCTCTGAGAATTCTTGCAAAATGTCTTTTATGTGTTTTTTTTTAAAGTTTTTTTTTTAATATCTTCATTTAAACACCTTGGTTACAAATATGATTGTAGTTGTATTTCAAATGTCTTATCCCAGTAGAAAATTCAAGTGTCTTACTTATCCCAGTAAAAAATCATTTCTCTAGTATGTAGCATGAGACTAGTGGACAAACCATAGTTGTACTCTTTGTTTTGGGATGACTCTGAGTTGGCTTCTCACATCTTGTTCCTGAACTTAGTCTATGGGGCTGCAGCCCTCACCTGTAACTGGCAGCTTGTGTTAGAGCAAAAATAATGGACAAACATGTGACATTGCTTCAGGCTTCTGCTCAAAAATGGCAGTGTTGTGCCCATTTGTGTTGCCTTGGTCAAAGATATATATGTGGCCAAGCCCCAAGGAATGGGTTACAAGGAAGGAAGAAAAGAATGCACATACAAGGCCAACAGAATACTTTCGGCCACAGTTACTCACTCATTCAATCATTTTTCATGTATATGCATGTGACACACATATGAGTCCCAGGCAGGGGAGTGGTGGGAAGGGTTTGCAATTTGACTAACAGGTCAGGAGTTTTTATCAATGACTTTTTAAAATTTACCTGGAGTAGACCAGGTAAGGTGCTTGCCTTGCATATGATGGATCTGAGTTTGATCTTCAACACCCCATATGGTTCCCAGAGCCCTTCCAGGAGTGATCTCTGAGCACAGAGACAGAAGTAAGTCTTAAGCACTGCCAGGTATGGCCTCCTCCTGCAAAAAATCAGTGAACTTCAAGGATTCAGATGAGTATAAATGTATCCTAAGGTTTAAATCTATAGAGAAGTTTACACAGGGTGAGTTAAGAAAGTAAGCCAGCCAAGTGGGGAAATAGTTCAAGTTTGCAAAGCTTTACTGAGATTTATTTGGAAAGTAAAGGTCTCTTTCAAAATGAACCCACAGATTGCCTCGCTCTGATTACAAGAACAGTCTAGGTCTCTCTGAACAGTCATCATTGGCTTCCTTCCCTCCTTAAGGAGATTAATTAGGTAAATTTCATTACAGTAACACCAACTTTCTTGGAAAGAAACCATCCAACTTGAGAATGACATGGAGTTTATATCTGGAAACTAAGCAATGTTAATGTTTACAGTTGAGAATGTGAAACATTAGGTTTTAATAGATGTTGATGTCATTCTTGGCATCCTGCTATGATATACACTACTCTATGAAGAGGTAGCACATTGTTAAATGTAACCAAAATGCAAAGAAAGAAGTTGAAACACATGCACACACACACACACACACACACACACATACACACACACACACACACACTCACAGACAGAACTCGTTCCCTGTTCCCACTTATCCACTCTGTTTTTGTCCACTCTACTGAACAGAAAATGGCTTCAGTTACTCATCTATCAGAATATGTAGAGAGGGAAAAGGAATTTCTCCTGTCCTAGTTCATGGTTTGCAGCTCTTAATGTTCTAAAGAGGGAGAAAAGGTCAAGGAAAGAGAAGTCAGCTATAGTCCTGACTGCCACTGCTTATTGCCTTACCTTGATTCAGATACCTTCTGTATGCCTTGGTTTCCCCTTTAGGAAGTGAGAAGTCTAGATGCCTCAGCTTTCAAAGAGCAATATATGACACTGTGTAAAGGCCCAATTTCCCTATCATGTGGGTGGATTGCCTAGTATCTGATCATTTGCCCACCTCCTCCCTTCCTTGGGGAAATCTGGGAACTTTGGGACTGACTTCTTAAAACTGCCATATCCTGGGAATTAAAAGTTAGTTCACTTAGTGGTTTAAAACACCTGCCAGGCAAGGACTAGCTCTCTAGTTTATACTTCCATGCCATGGGACCAGGGACCAGAGAGATGGCACAATGGTGGGGCATTTGCCTTGCATGTGGCCAACCTTGGAGGGATTCCATTTGATTCCTGGCATCCCATATGGTCCCCAAGCCTGCCAGGGGCAATTTCTGGTTGCAGAGCCAGGAGTGACCCCTGGGTGCTGCCAGGTGTGGCCCAGAAAACAACCAACCAACCAACTGACCAATCAATCAATCAATCAATCAATCAAGTTTTTTTTAAAAAAAAGTGCTGCTGAAGCTGGAGCGGTGGCACAGTGGTAGGACATTTGCCTTACACGTGCTTTACCTAAGATGAACCAGAGTTCTGTCCTATATGTTTCCCTAAGCCAGGAGCGAATTTTGAGCACAGAGCTAGGAATGGCCCCTGAGCGTCATCGGTGTGCCCCCCCCTAAACAAACAAACATACAAAAATGATCCTTGTTGAGCCAAGAGCAAACTCTGGGCACAGCCCAGTATAGCTCAAACTTCCACCAAACAAACACATGAACAAAATCTGCCAGGTCCTGACATGGGGTGGGACACATGGAATCAAATTCTGGGACACTTTTGAGACCATGTCAGGCACATAACTGTATCAAAACTCATTTGTCTTCTTTTGTCCTTTTGCTCTCTCTGCTACTACAATCCTGTGCAGTCTCCACCTGCTATTCATTCTCACAGTACTTTCTGTTGGGTAGAGAAAAGTTAATGTATTAAATCAAATAAAATTTGGGAATACAGGGCAGAGTTTTTTCCATAATACTGGGCCAAGGAGCATCACTGTGATTTTAGTGTCCCTAAAAATCATCCTATAGGACAGACCCTGATCATACAGAGAGTAATTTGGTAGGAATTTGACAAGTTCCAGAATGACCTACACTCCCTGATTGTTGCATTTGGTCCTATGCCATACACATGTGTGCATGTGTGGAGCACAATTTAAGACCCGGTTGCACTTTTAGCAGCTCTCCAGATCATAAAATGGTGTTGGATCAGTCTAGACATCCATTTATAAAGATCCCTGAGCCAGAGTGATAGCATAGAGGTTAAGACACTTGCATGCAACTAACTCCAGTTCAAATTTCTGGCACTGCATATAATCCTCCGAGCACCTCCAGGTATCACTCCTGAGCATATCTGAATATTGCTAAAAGTGGCTATCAAAAAAAGCAAAGTTAGAGGGCATGTATCTGAAGATTACTTCCAAACCATCTCTTCCCTAAAATGAGTGCATAAAGCTGAAATAAAGACCTAACTTCAGGGGGTACCTGAGTAGATTTGTTTAGTCCGAAATCATCTAGAGGGGTTAGCATTATCCTGAGAGACTAGGGACACTCTGGGCAGCAGGAATATGGGGCCCTTAGTATTGACTGCACACCTCTTTAAAGTACCAGCCCTTTTAGAACTTTTAGAAAGATGGAGAAAAAGATGCAGCAAGAAGCATGAAGGTGAGGAATAGAAGGAACAATGTTATTTGAACTTGAAGGCATAACGACTCAGAAAAATTTGTGAGAAGGAGGATTGACTGGCACTTCTCTTTACACACATAAAGATTAATTTTTAGACTGGAGGCCCTTTTCTCTTCATGCAGATGAAGATACACAAGTAGTTTGGTGGACCATCAGAAGGAAGGCTATCCTGTGCTTGTCGTAGAAATTACTAGAATGAGTCAATCTGGTGGCTGTTAACTTCAGACCCCACGGCCAGCAGAGAGACTTCTCTGACTGGAAAAAGTTGAGTTCTCTGGCAGCCACAGGGAAGAATCAGAAATGCTATATTAGAGCTGACCCCAGCTCTAATTAGTCAAACTAAGGCCTACTTAAATCCATTGACTGATTTTGGTTGCCATTGAGGTAGCATGTATTGAAGACGTTCTACAGTGGGAGGGCTGCTTCCATGTCCTGTGAAGATGACTTTCCCCAAATTTCTATGTGTTCAGTAACCCAGAAGCTCACTAAATCCTATGGATGCTGATTATAAGCTGGAGGAATTAATTCAATTTTCCTGGGCAATGGATTCAGCTTCTAGCCCCACTCCCTTCTGGGAGGTTGGGGTGAAATTGAAAGTTGTGACCCTTAATAATCACTAACATTCCCTCCTGCCTAAAGTGCTTCCTCTAGTCCCTCATAAATATAAAAACCCCTACCCTACTGAAAGCAATTCCCCTCTCTCCACTTAGGAATTTCCAGGGGTCTTAGGGGTTCTGGGCCAGAACTGGACAAAGACCAAATATATATCTTTCTTATTGTAAATCATGGTATTGCAAAGTGCAAAAATAAGTACAAAGCAAATGAAGCTATGTTATTAAATTCCATTAGCAACTGCTGTTTGCCAAAGACCCAGCCTGTGACTTGCCCTCTCTTTATTAAAAAGGGAGATTAACAAGTGTTAGAAAAGTGTTAAAGATATATTAGTCCCAACGGATACTTTCTCTTTGACATAATCATGAGTGTTAAAAGAAACTTGAAAGACTGGTTTATTCTTTAGCAGAAAGCTTTTCATTTTGAAATGGTTTCAAACTTACAGAAAAGTTCTAAGAGTAGTGCAAAAGAACTCCAGTCCATCTTTCATCCAGGTTTTCAACACTGGCTACTCTTGTTTTACTATTCTCTCTTTCTAGAAAAATACATATAAGGGTTTATCGTTTCTCCTCCTGAACCACTGAGGAGATTGCACTAGGCCTTTAATATCCCAGTATACATTTCCTCAGAATGAGGATACTCTGTTGGATAACTACAGGATAATGATCAAATCCACAAAGCTTAGCATTATGGCACTGCTCCATTGAACTGGAGATTCTTGCACAGTTTGATCAACGAGCATTGCAATGCCATCTGTAGCATGACTTCCCCTTGCCCCCAGGGTCCATGTAGGAACTACTTTAGTTCACGTATTGCAGCAAAGGGTCAAATCTAGCTAGTCCTCTTTAATCTTAAATAATTTCTTCCAGCACTCCTCTATATTTTGTGTCATGGCATTATTAACTTTGTTTGGTTTTTATTTTGGACTACACTCGGAAGTGTTCAGGGTTTACTTCTGGTTCATAGACTTTGAGATTGTGGGGATCATAGGCAGTGTATGAGAACTATAAAAGGTGCTGGGTTGGCCTCAATACAAGGCAACAACCCTTTCCACTGCGCCATCTCCCTAGCCCCAGGAATGATCATTTTGAAAATTATAGTCTAGTTATTTATTTTGTTTTTGTGTCACACTCAGTGGTGCTTAGGGAAATCACTTCTGGCAGGCTTGGGGGACTATACGAGATGCTTGGGATTGAATCGGGGTCAACTGTGTGGAAGGCAAATGCTCACACACTGAACTATTGCTCTGGTCCCAAGTCTAGTTATTTTTGATTAGACCTTCAGTTTCTGATTATCTGATATTTCTCCTTCACTAGATTCAGAATAGGCCTGCGTGCTCTGACTTACAATTGTCGAATTGCTAAATTCATGTTCCTAGAATTGTCTCCTGTTCAACAGTGCATGCTTGCCTGACACTGAAAGAGACCATCTCCATGATTCTCTTAAATGCCTTTTGGTTTATATTTTTGAGAAAATCCAGATGCTAGTATTTACCAAATCATACTATGTACACTATGTCACTTCATCTGCAGTATTTCATGTTGTTTATGGTGCTACCAGATATTGTATAGATAACCTAGATTTAAAGGTGTCCTGTGAAAAGCCCAGAAACAACTGAGTCAAAAAGAGAAGCTTTATTGGTAATAAAACAACTTAAGTTGGGAAGCGTGTCTAACCAGATTTGGCTGGAGAATAAATGAGCTTCAGAGAGAAGAAGTGGAGGTCTGGTTTTAAACAAGGTAAAGCCAGAGAGACATAACAGTCTCCCCGTATTTAGTATTTTCTCAGAAAAAGTCATGCAAATGAATGAGAGGGGAAGGAAGATGCATAGTTAAGAGATATAAATGGGCATGTAGGTCCATCTATCATGTGGACACAAATT
>PVKC010051805.1:0-10365 GCA_004027635.1 Crocidura indochinensis | reverse complement strand
GAGGTGAAAGAAAACATAATCAATCTATCTCTAGATAATATATGCAGATACCTAAATCAGAATGACTAGAATTTTAACTTGTCAAGAAGTTTGGAATTAAATCTTAGATTTTAGTTAATGGAGCTGAAATAATCTATGTGATGCATTATTGACAGAAAATAGAAAATATTCTTCTTCAGAAAATATTACAGATAAACCTAAGTTAACAATAGAAATTGTATGTCCTTGGTTTGTATATACAACATGCATAATTGTATGGTTCAGACACATAGAAACTACTTGTAGTAGATTTGCAGCAAGACAATGAGAGGTATTTGCATTTAGAGATTGTAATTAGGTTAAAAGTTAAACGAAAAATTAGAAAATCATTGCAGAATTTTCTGGTGAAAGGATATGACTAAACTAAATTAATCCAACTAAACTAAGAATAATGAGTATAAGAGAGAAGGAAACTGAAACGCCAAGACAGAACTGATAGGCCTTATTATCGTTTGAAATCAGAAGTAAGACACTCTGATTAATGACTTGGGTACCTGAAGAAATGTAAAGATTCATTAACATATTCCTCAATAAATAAAAGTGAGGGAAGAAAATGGATTTATTGTGTTTGAGATGTATATGGACATTTAGGTTGAAGTAACTATAAAAAAAATAGAGACTCAGAGATGGAGAGATGACATGGAGGTAAGGCATTTGCCTTGCATGCAGGAGATCGTTGGTTCAAATCCTGGTATTCCCATATGGTCCCCCGAGCCTGCCAGGAGCAATTTCTGAGCATACAGCCAGGAGTAACCCCAAGCGCTGCCAGGTGTGACCGGAACCACCCCACCAAAAAAAGAGGAACTAAATGTCATCAATTTATACCTTGAGCATCAAATAGATCTGGAATAATCAAATGAAAAATAAAAAACACAAGAACATTGGAGAAAATCCAGATGAGATCAAATGAATTTGAATCAGATGAATTTGATCCAATGAGATCAAATTTCAACTCTTGAGAATAGCAATATTTGACCATTTGGAAGAGGAAGAGTAGCCAGAAAGATATATCAGAAAGGAAATTCTGCAAGTTGGAGAGAAACAGGAGAAAATAGTATGGAAAACAAATGAATAAAATTTTAGGAAAAATATATAGGAGGGCCAACAGTATAAATTCCTACAGAGAGAACAAAAAGAGTGTGCACTGAACAAGTTTATGAGGAGCTGTAACAGAGAAATAAATTTGTCAAAGTAAATTCAGTGGCTTAATGCAGGATAAGAGTGCTTTATCTTCTACAATGAAATGAAGAGATAAGTTTTAAAACTTTTTTTTTTTTCATTTTTGGCTTTTGGGCTCTATGTAGTGGTGCTCAGGATTTATTTCTGGCTCAGAAATATCCGATAATGCTCAGGGGACCATATTTATTGCCTGAGATTCAAACTAGGGTCATGGTTGATAAAGTCTCTTGCAAGGTGAGTGCCTTACCTACCGTGCTATCTATCTGAACTAAGATAAGTCTTGAAAGAAAGAAATTTGCATCTCTCTCAGAATAGAAGTGAGCATAGATATGTTTGCTTTTAAGCAAAATGTGTGAAGACAAAGAACTAGAGATAGTGGTAATGTGCTTGCTTTGCACATAGCCAACCTGGGTTCAAAAACCTGTCACCCCATATGATTTCCAAGTACTTTTAAGAATCATCCCTGAGCACAGAGCCAGAAGCAAGCCTGGAGTACCACCAAAGGAGGCCCAACAATTAAAAAAAATAATTCATGGAGACAAAAAGAGTCCATAGGTAGCCTCATTGATCTCAGAGAAATGGGAGGTAACAGAAAGCAGAGGATAGGAAAGAAAGAAGTTTTAGAAGATCAGTAAATATCAAAAGACAACTGTTTTTGATCAATTAGATCAGAGGTATTTAAATCAAGGACATTGAAAAAATAAACCAAAATGCCAAGTAAGAGATTAGTGGAAAAGTAAAGGTGTTCATCTATAAAGAGTTAATAATATATTCACAAAAGTTAACAACAAACAATGGCCCCATAGAAAAATGGGAAAGAAGATGGGCATTTCCCTGAAGACATCTGGAAGGTTGTAGATTTATAAAAAATTGCTCTTTGAAACTTATCAGGGAAATAAAAATCAAAACAACAATAAGGTATCATTTCACACCAGTAAGAATAGCATCTATCAAAAAGCCTGATGACAACCAGTGACAGTGGGGATGGTGATAAAAGAAAGCCTCATTCACTGCTGGTGGGACTTGGTGTGGCTCAGTCTCTATGAAAAGCAGAATAAAATGGGGATTCCTTCCAACAGTAAGAATAGAGAATGATTCAGCAATTTGACTTTTTGGCATCAATCCCCCCCACACACACAAAAAAAAACCCACAAGAACATTGCTTTGAAAAGATATCTGCACACCAACATTCACTGCAGTGCTTAGTTCAATAGCTAGAATATGAAAATAACTCAAATGCCCAAGGACAGATGAATGGATAAAGGAGTTATGGTGTGCATACATAATGAAATCCATGCAGCCATAATATAAGATGAGATCTTATAGTTAGCTGCAACTTTAATGAAATTAGAAGTTAATTTATTTGGCAAATAAGTCAGAGGGAGAGGAAAAATACTAGATAATGTCATTCATCTAAAGCATAAAGAGAAACAAAACACTAGAATAGATATTGAAGAATGATAACAACCTTTGACCATAACATACAAAATTAAGATGACAAAACAGGGGGTAGGGGCAAGGGAAATAAAGAGGCAGAAGCAGGCTAGAAGTAATAGAAAGAAATTTTTGGAAGGTCCTGGGAACACTGGTGGTGGTGAGGTACAGTAATTGTACATCAAAATCATAGACACTGACATTACTGCAAACTACAAATAACAATAGAAACAATTTTTTTTAATTTTACTTAAAAACATCCAGAGGGACCAACCAAAGGGATAGCACAGTGTGTACAGAGTTTGCCTTGCAAGTAGTCAACCTGGTTGGATCCCCAGCATCCCTTATGGTTCCCTGAGCATGACAGGAGTGACCCAAGTGCTGTGGGTGAAGCCCAAGAGAAAAATAAATCCAGAGTAGAGACTGTACAATAGATTAAGGCTCTTGCCTTTCATGTAGATGACCAAGATTCATCTCCAGCACCAATTATGATCCCCCCAAGTACCTCAGGAAGTGACTCATTAGCACAGAGGCAAAAATAATGTGAAGCACTGATGCATGTAGCATGAAAATGACCAAAATATTAATATAGAACTTTGCCAGTTCTGTTACCTTGGCAAAATAAGGAGAAGTCATGACCATATTGATTCAAAGCACAGAGGCAAAAATAATGTGAAGCACTGATGCATGCAGCATGAAAATGACCAAAATATTAATATAGAACTTTGCCAGTTCCATTACCTTGGCAAAATAAGAAGTAATGACCATATTGATGCAAATTAAATCTTGATAAGCAAGTAGATGGAGCTGAACTTCAAAAAAAAAAAAAACTAACTCTACTAGCTAACTACAACAAAGGAGATTTTATATATATACATATATATATATATATATATATATATATATATATATATATATATATATATAACAGATCTAAAATAGGGGCCAGAGCAGTGACACAGTGGTAGGGCATTTGCTTTGCATGTGGCTGACCGAGGACAGATCATGGTTCGATGCCCTGGTGTCCCATATGGCCCCCCAAGCCAGGAGAGATTTCTGAGAGCATAGCCAGATACTAGTAATCCCTGAGTGTCACGAGTTGTGGCCCAAAAATCCCAAATAAATACATAAATAAATAATAAAAACAAATGATCTGTTTACCTTTCAGAAATTTCCTCTAAGCCATGCATTGTCTATCTTACTGATTGCATTCATAGCCTCTCAGATATAAGGTCACCCTAAACCCTAATATCATTTTCTCATCTAATTCCTTAACAGCACGTCAAACAATTTGATTCCACTGTACCTTTGTGAGGGTTATTCCAACAACATCATACGACCCTCTTGTTCACATCTTTCCCTTTCATCTTTAATTACATAGCTTCATACAGGCTTCCTTTCTAGAAGGTCTTTCTGTAGTCCCGCCCCTTCCTGTTTGAATTAGAAGTTCTTCCTGTGGAACGTGGTGAGATCTTTTGCAAGCAATTTAAAATATGACTGTGATTATCTATTATTTTCCCTATACCTATAAGACTATTGTCCCTGAAAGCAAGATTATAGTTTGCATTTTAAGCCTCTTAAACAGCCTAGAACTCTGTTAAATTAAAGGAAAATTATGAAAGAATATACAATGAAACCAGAGTGAAAGTAAAGGGTGGAGGATGCTTGCCTTGCACAAAATCAAATCAGGTTCAATCCTCAGCACCCCATAAGGATCCCTGATCCAACCAACAGTGACCCCTGAGAGTAGAGACAGGGGTAAGCCCTGAGCACTGCTGGCTGTGGCCTACACAAGAAAATAAACAAGTGAACATCCTGAACAGCAAAATTAAAAGACAAACTTGAAATGGGAAAACAATGCTAAAGTGGTAGATGGTCATCCTGTCCATAAGTAGGACAACAGTGATAAAGATAATATTATATGAAATAATATACAATGGATTTCATTGACACTGCAACGAGTTGTAGACCTAGAGCAGCACTTGCAAGGAGACAGAGACCAAGCTACATTTCAGAGCATTACCCTGTAAGAGTTGATCAATTTTCCAGTGAGGACCACATGGACACCTAGAGAGACCTACAACTATAGGGGAAGGTAGTAGCTTCTAATATAACCCAGAGGTGCTTTCAATTGGTTCACTTAAAGAAGGTTGATTTGCAGTGGAGTGCTGTGATTGTTTTTTTTTTCCTAAAAAAGGAAACTGTAAGCCAATTTGGGAACCTCTGGAATATATATATAAAAGCTGGTCTCCTGTCTGGCAGTAGCCATAAGCAGCACAATTGAATAGAAATTTACTTTTCAGCTACAAAAACACCAATGACTGCAGGGGTCAAAATCAGTGATATCATGGGCTAGATAGACAGCTCAGTAGGGCAACCCCCACGCACTGAGCAGGAAGAACTACTGGGTATAGCCCCCAAACCTAAAAAGATAAGAAAAAAAAATAAGAATATGTATTTTGGTCTTTGGAGCCTTATAAGGGAATCTTTCACTAATATAGATTATGAGATAAATGCATCCAGTCAGTTTCACAGTCATTTTGTAATCTTGAAACCTCAGCTATAGTCTTAGGATACTGTACATTGTGTTCAAGGAAATATAATTCATCTCAGAAGGATCAGAAGATAATTCTTCATTTTATAAAGAAGAAAAGCAAAGAGAAAGAAATTTAGAAAGAGAAAAGAAATCCTTGTGTATTCATCTGAGAGCTTCTTTGCTCAAGTCCATAATGAATGCCCCAATTCTACTCAACATGTGGTTCCAATTCTAAAACATCCTTCTAAGATTGACTTCGGTGCTGATTTATTTCACGTGAATCCTCTGTTATTTTCTAAACTACTGATATAAATTCACCACATTACTACATTGTCTTGGGGTATTTTAGCTAATCATGGGATATCTAAATATTCAATACTTCTTTATTAGTAGTAAAATATCAGCACTGTTTTTAAGTAACCAAGCAATTCCTTGAACAAAATCCTTAATCCTTCTAACAATCCCTAGTCTGTGAGATGTGGAAGATTCCTGGCATTCAAACTGCTTAAGAGATCACAGCTATTTTTTTTAACTGTAGACAAAGCAACTATTTCTATAGTTACAGTCTGATAATCACAAGACAGTCATGCTTTTCGTTCTCTATAAGAATTTTAATATCACTGATAAAAAATATTTAAAATTTATTTTTTATGAAAATACAACTAGAGCACACATATGGATAAAGCATATATACCTATTTACTTAGACATTTTGGGCTACTTTGCAAACCTTTTTCTGTTTTTTGATGTACAGACTTCTGCTGGATTTCATAAAGTTAAGAGTTTTAATCATTGTCTCAAGGAGATAGTTCAGTGGTCAGGAACTCAGGCATGCAGTGGGATGCAAGTTCAAACCCTAGCACACCACTCATCCTCCCTCAGCACTGCCATATCTATGTAGCCCTAGAGACGGCAGAGAGCCAGACCGTGGCACTAGGGTTCCCTGTCTCATCATCCTGGGGTCCTAGCATTGAGCCACTGGGGTTCACTGGGAATGACCCCTGAGCATTGTCGGGCAGGAGGACTCCATTTCCCGATAAAGAATTGAAAAAAATAACTTTTTTAATCTGTTCCCCAGAAGCTATAAATATTTTTATTCTCACAGACCTATCACAGAAAATGTCACACACATACACACTAACACACACACACACACATTTTTCAATTCTTTTCTCCTAGAAACAATTCTTGGAACTTCTTTCTTTGATCTTCTTAATGTGAATTAATTAAACTAGGAATTCGTTTTTATTTGTAAAAGCTGAAATGTCAGAGTATTCCAGTTTGATGTCTGAATTTGGATCCAGGTTTTTCATTTGTTTGTTTGTTTGTTTGTTTGTTTTTGGGTCACATCCAGTGGCACTCAGGGGTTATTCCTGGATCTGTGCTCAGAAATTGATCCTGGCAGTCTCAGGGGATCATATGGGATGCGAGATTCGAATCACCTTTGGTCCTGGGTGACTCCCTTGCAAGGCAAACACCCTACCGCTGTGCTCTCTCTCCAGCCCCTTGGATCTAGTTTTAATTCACATAGATTTTGGAAATCTGAGCTTGATAATGAATAAGGTCTTGTCAAAATGAACATAATCAAGTCTGCACAAGAGTTACTACAGCAGACCTATGTCCATCTTCATAGGAAAGTCTGATTGCAAGGTAGGTTTTTGGAGGACTCCTAGAAGCTTAGGAGCCTGGTCAATTCTTACCACACCCCAGTTGGCTTTCTATGCCTCATTTGTGCCTCCACAGATGCTATGTACCTATGTTCCCTCTGGAAGTTTGGGATTCAGTAATGCAAGAAGCAGTAGGTGAGTGTGTCAGGAACCAACAGAAACCTTGGGTATTGAGTCTACAATGAGCTGCTCTTTTCTACATTTCACATATGCAATAAGAGTCAGAGCAGGAAAAACAATTCTCCCCTAGGACACAGCACTAAAGTCTGCTCTAGGTTTTCTCCAACACAAACCTAATTATATAGTAATTGTATAATCATACAAAATTTGTTATAAGATGATTTTATTTAATAGATGACAAAAGTGACCCAATTTTACACTCCCAATTTTACTGCTCTCCATTATTACAGCCTACTTAATAAAAACAGGTTTTATATTACCTTAGGATACCAGAAAATCTTTACCAGATTACTAACAAGTTTTAATAATTTCACTATCTTTGGAACTTATTTCTTTTTTTGTTTGTTTGTTTTTGTTTTTTGGGCCACACCCGTTAGATGCTCAGGGGCTAATCCTGGCTAAGCGCTCAGAAATCGCCCCTGGCTTGGGGGGACCATATGGGACACCGGGGGATTGAACCCTGGTCCTTCCTTGGCTAGCGCTTGCAAGGCAGACACCTTACCTCTAGCGTCACCTCACCAGCCCCAGAACTTATTTCTTTTTAAAAAATTTTAATTCCAAATGCCATATATTAACAACTTTGGAGATAAATCATTTTTGTCTTTGAAATATGTAAGTATGCATTATTAATTCCCCAATATATCTTAACATAAAAATACACTGAAGTGATCATTTTGAATGCCTTAAAATTGTTCTAAAGTCATTCTCAATAGTCTTTTCAGTGGTAG
Organism: Crocidura indochinensis; assembly: GCA_004027635.1. Classification (NCBI taxonomy): domain Eukaryota; kingdom Metazoa; phylum Chordata; class Mammalia; order Eulipotyphla; family Soricidae; genus Crocidura; species Crocidura indochinensis. Next base: position 2,603 of record PVKC010051805.1, on the reverse strand, counting down.
AAAACTTACATTTTTTTGCAGTGTGGGCATTTTGCCAGAGTGTTGAACCTCAGTTCCATCCACTGTAAAATAAATAGAAATGGATTGAAAGGAGAAATTTTAAAAAAGGCACACTGAAAACTATCCAATCTGATAAGACATTTCTTCTAGTTTAACTGTTATCAGGGAACATGGAAAAAGCAATAAATTTCCCATGAGTCTATAAGTTCCTCCTACCCTTAAAGTAAAGCTTGGGATCCCCTTTAGAAACAGTTCCCATGATTTTTTCCCCAAAGTTTTGACGTAATTTCAGTTTGCATTAATGAGACCAAAAGCAATAAGGATCATTTCTTTCAGCTTTGTGTCTCAATTTATTCAAAGGGTATAAAAATACATTTTCTATGTCTTCACCACTAGCTCTTAAAAATAAAAACAAGTTGCTTATTTGGAGAAAATAGGATCTCTCAATATATTTGTTTTAATCTCAAGGACTTTTGAAAATCTGATTATTTAAATTCATGACTACCATCCAACTACTAATTCTTTTTCTTGGGTAAACTCACAAATAAATAAATAAATAAATAAATAAATAAATAAATAAATAAATAAATAAATAGTTGAACTTAAATCCAAAAACTTTTTCTTCTGTCTTGGATTTTTCTATCAATAAATACACTTCCCTTCTAGGGCAGAATTTCTTAATGTTCTTTCTTGTCACTGTAGATAGTAGAATAGGATATTTTCTACAGTGGGCTACAAATCATATGCTTGAAAAAACTTGACTGGTAATAGGTTAAAATTTTTGAAAGAGTATGCATAAGTCATAAGGAAAATGACAAGTACTAGATGGCCATAACCCCAGATGTCAGATATGAAAATAACAAGCCAGAAAATAAATAGTCTAAACCGAACAAAACAAACCTTAGATTCTGACCTCAGAACTCACATTTCCAGAGGAGAGAATGGAATGATAGAAAGGGGGGTAAAACTCTGAGAGAGGATGGAGGAATTTTAACATTTTACTGGTGTGATATATTTTGAAGAGGGGACCAAGCACTAGTACAGAAGGTAGGGTGCTTTCCTTGCACATGGTCAATCCAGGTTCAATCTCCGACATACCTTGCCCCACCAGGAGTAACTCCTAAGTACAGTAACCCCTGAGCACTTCCAGGTGTGGTCCCCAACAACAACAACAAAAAAATAATAATAAGATATACTTTGAAGAGTTATGAAGTTCCATCTTAATACATTTATCCTAGAGAGTGAAACATTGCCTCAATAAAATTAAATATTATATAAATAAAAGCCATCTTTACCACAAAAACTACACTTTTAAACTGTATTTCTTGGACCAGAGGAATACTACAGTATCCTGGGTATTTGCTTTGCATGCAGATAAACTGGGTTTGACCCCAGCAACTTAGGACCTCCAAGAGTGATTCCTGAGTGCAGAACAAAGAGTAATCCAAGTACAACCAAGAGTGGACCAAAAACAAAACGGGGAAAATACTTTTCTCACCTTTCATCCTCTTTGCTTTTCTACATAATTCCTTATAAATATCTATTTTCTGGGATTGGAGCAATAAATAGTACAGTGGGTAAGGAGCTTGCCTTGCATGTGAACAACATAGAACCAAATCCAATATGGCTCCAGAGCCCCACCCAAATTCCTGAGTGCAAAGCTAGGAGTAATCCCTAAGTAGTTCTGGGTATATTCTAGAACGAAAACAAAACAAAGTGTCATATTTTCTTTACAGTTTAAAAAGAATTTCATTCCATAATTTTAAGTTTTATTGCCAAAACCTCTACTATAATTTATTTTCAGACCATCCATTTCTCTTTTCATAACTCTAAAACTCAAAGGTTAATAAGGTTTCATTAAATTATAGATAGCAAAAATGTTTCCCACACAAAATAAGATACTTCTCAGGAAGTATCTTAGTTATGTCTTTGTAAACAATTCACAATAACTATATTTCACATAAAAAAGTTTGCATCAATGAATATTTCAGAAGAAAAGCTATGCTTTCAGTTTGGCAATCAAATATAGAATTTGTATATCAATAGGACCTCATCCATGAGGCCCTAGAGATAGTACAGTGGGGACCGAGCTTGCCTTGAACAGGTCAATTCAGGTTTGATTCCTGGATTGGTCTCTTGAACTCCACCAGAAAATATCCCTGAACACTGCTGGTATATAACGCTCTCAAAAAGGGGTAACTCTTCAGTAGAGAGAATCTGTAAGAAAACTATTTTAGCATGAAAGCTCCAACATAAATTGTAATGAAATATTTATCAGGCAACTTCAGTGGCAGAAAGGTCAAGTTCTAATGGCTAATATTTTCTCTGGAGTCTCTTAAAATGTTGCTTGGAAGAAACTTAAAAACCTGTTTTATTTGGAGTTAATTCTATTTAATCTATATTGATGCCATAATCATACTAGCTAATCTTTTCAAGTCCCCACTTACTTAAGCAGCTATAAGTGGGTAACTGTCATTCTGTCCTGACTTCCCCACTTCCCCACTAGCCAGTCTAAACCTATTGTACCCCCTGAATACAGGAATCCCCTCATTTGCCAAAAAAAAAAAAAAATCATTCCCTCCTATTGTAGCATCATTATCATA
>PVKC010051804.1:0-10358 GCA_004027635.1 Crocidura indochinensis | reverse complement strand
TATTACAATCTGGGGACTGGAGGGACAAAGTAATTGTACATGGGTTCTGTTTTATTTTTCTTAATGTTCTTTGGCTGAAAGTTCAAAGTTAAGATATCAGTAATGGGGGGGCCCGGGAGATAGCATGGAGATAAGGCATTTGCCTTTCATGCAAAAGGTCATCGGTTCAAATCCCGGTGCCCCATATGGTCCCCTGTGCCTGCCAGGAGCAATTTCTGAGCATAGAGCCAGAAGTAACCCCTGAGCTCTGCCGGTGTGACCCAAAAACCAAAAAAAAGAAAAGATATCAGCAAGGGAACTTCTGTGAATTCTGTTTATGGATGATTGTCCTTCCACTGTAACTTTACCTTGTCCTCTTTCTTTGCATCTTTGTTCTCATAATTAAAAATAAAAAAAAATATTAAAAAAAAAGAACCGTGTGAGATTTATCTAATAGTGATGAGGATTATCTAATCGTAAATTATGAATGATTAATGAAGGAATATTTAGTAACAAATAAGGAGATGATTATCTTAACATAACCCGAGAGATCATTGTCTCCACTGGTTTTTTTTTTCAGCTTCATCCCTAAATGATTTTCCTCATTTTCTTAGTCACTTTACACTTCTAAACTCACCGTTTTCCTCAATTTCTTACACCTTTGTATATCTAGCTAGCTAGCTAGCTAGCTACCTCTTCCTACCTAGATATCTCTTCCCTCTACTATCTCTGCTGTCATCTTATTTTTTGTGGTGTGATATTGTTCTTTCAGAAGTGATTTGAGTTGTAGCCATTATATATAAATGAAGGTTCCTTGAAGTTATCTTCTACTTCCAGCATCCAGCACTGTCCTTGGCCTGTCCAATGAATATTCAACCATTGTGTGAACTTCTCCTACATATCAACCTGAACACTGAAATGTTCAACCTCAGAACTAAAATGCTGATCAACTCCCAGAAGCTAAGCGGCCATGTTGCACCATGTCAAGGAGAGCCTTCCACAGAGCCTCAGTGTACATGGGGCCTACCTCCTTCCCATCTCTGCTGTTCCTGTGGATCAAGGGTCCTCAAACTAAGGCCACATGTGACCCACAGAGAACATTTATCCAGCCCTGGATGTTTTTGCTGCTGCTGCCTGTCCTGCTTAGCAGCTGACTCATCCTAAGCCTGCAGTGCACATGTGTGGGATGTGCACCACACTCTTCAACTCTCCTCCTTATCTGTCTTTTGTCTCCTCAGTCTTGGGCATGAGTACTCAAATTACAGCCCATGGGCCACATTGTTCATAGTTTTTTGTTTGTTTGTTTGTTTGTTTTGGTTTTTGGGCCACACCCAGTGACGCTCAGGGGTTACTCCTGGCTCTGCACTCAGAAGTCGCTCCTGGCAGGCACGGGGGACCATATGGGAACTGGGGGATCGAACCGTGGTCCGTCCAAGGCTAGCGCGGTAAGGCAAGCACCTTACCTGCAGCGCCACCACCTGGCCCCATAGTTTTTTTTTAACTATAGTCCAACCCTCCAACAGAGTGAAGGACAGTGAACTGGCCCCCTGTTTAAAAAGTTTGAGGACTCCTGTTGGACTATCAGGTGACTGGTGCATCATCATCATCATATAATCATAATATTGTGTATTATTGATTCCCTTCACTTGGTGGCAATTCTGTCCCTCAAGTGATGAAGGGCAAAAATGCTAGAATTATCTTTGGTTCACCTTATACTCTGACACTTCATAGTCATTCTAGTAGGAAATATCAACTTTGCTTCAAGACACATTAGCAACTCTCACTTCTCCCACACCTGGACCACCATTCACTTCCACGTGGATTATTCCAACCATTCTCACTAGTCTCCCTGCATCTACTTTGAATCCCACTCTCAACCCAGTAGCCACCCCCCAACTTCTTTTATAACATAAACCAAGGCTTTATATTCCTGTGTTTAAAGCAAACCTAAAGCAGAGTGCATTTTCCTCAGAAAAAATTGTCAAAGTTTTTCCTGTAACATCAGGCCTTCCAAATAGCTGGATGACTATTCTTTTATGTTTTTCTTTTTTTTTGTGTGTGTGTGGTTTTTGGGTCACACCCAGCAGTGCTCAGGGGTTACTCCTGGCTCCATGCTCAGAAATTGCTCCTGGCAGGCACGGGGGACCATATGGGGCACCGGGATTCGAACCGATGACCTTTTGCATGAAAGGCAAATGCCTTACCTCCATGCTATCTCCCGAGCCCCTCTTTTATGTTTTTCAAGTTTGTTCAATTATTTCATCCTTAAAATGAGGTGTTCTTTAGCCACCCTATTTTATTATCATTCCCACAAGCCCTCTTACCAGACAATTTTTTTTTTGGTTTTTGGGCCACACCCAGTGACGCTCAGGGGTTACTCCTGGCTATGCGCTCAGAAGTCGCCCCTGGCCTGGGGGACCATATGGGGCACGGGGGATCAAACCGCGGTCCGTCCAAAGCTAGCGCGGTAAGGCAGGCAACCAGACAATTTCTTGTGGGACCACACCAGGCAATGTTCATGGGTTATGATGGTGTTCAAAGAACCATATGGGATGCCTGGGGATTGAACCTGAGTTGGTCAAATGCAAGGCGAACAGCCTACCTATCTGACCCTCTGACCCCTTATTTTGCTCTTTTCTTCTATTTCCATTCTTGTTACCATCTAACTTTAGGTGTATTACATAAGTATTATATTTATTCTTCATTGTCTATCTTATCTTTGTTAAAATATAAGCTCCACATGATGAAAATTTATACATAAAAACCATCCCATTATCTAAAACTATGTTTGACATATGGTAGGTTCAATGGTGAATGAAATATAGGATCTGCTAAATAATTAGAAGTCCATAAGGGATTGGAGAGACACAGCAGTAGGGTGTTAGCCTTGCATGCAGCTGACCCAGAAAGGACCTGGTTCAATTTCCAGTATTCCATATGGTCCCCAGCCTGCCAGGGGAGATTCTGAGTGCAGAGCCAGGAGTGACCACTGAGTGCCGCTGGGCTAGCCCAAAAACAAATAAATAAATAAATAAATAAAGTTAAAAAATGATGTTCATAAATATTAATACAAGAACAAGTATGATGCATGTATTGGTATAAGTAATAAAACTCCTCTCTGTGACATATTATCTTTATGAGCTATGCAGCAGAGTGAACATTGCACAAGATCTGCAATCAAGGCTGAAATAACTTCTGTCTCTTAGTACTTCTGACTTTAAGACAATTCACAAAAACCTCTACCTGTAGAGTAGGGACAGGAACACTTGCCTTTGATCTCCCAAGGCTGCTGAGAAGATGAAACAAATGTGATACTTTCTTTGCAAATAGTGATAAGGTAGATAAACAGTTCTTTAGGCAGATGGAGATTTGAAACTTTCAATCATATGAACTGCTATTCTGCTATATAACTCCGAAGAGTCCAATGCCCTCTGCACAGTCTGACATTAACCTTTGCTTGTTCTAGTGCTGACCTCAAGAAACCACAGTTCCCTTAGCCTTGCACGTTTCTCACCCTCTCCTTTCAGTTCCATTTCAGGAGCATGGGGAGCAGGTGCTGAATCCCTGCTCACTGCTGACATAGGTGGCTCCCGGAGTCCTTCCTTAAGGACTCCTAGGAGCTAAAAGAAATCCAGTCACCAAGTTCTGAACATTGCTGAACATTGGAGGCATTGCTTCACCAGAGATTGGATGGGGACAATGGTGGACAAACATCTTTGAGGAGATTAAGTCTCTTTTTCCCATAGTGTCAAAACTGGGGGTGGGGGGGGGTGGGGGGGGTGAGGGGCTGTGTGAATGCATGCTCATCACCCTGCAGATTTACTGAGAGACCTGAGAAAAGTTCTCCCATAGTAGCCGAAATAGGACATGGGTACAGTTCTCTCCTGTTGCTGAAGCTGGCCAGAGTTCTCAGAGTGTCAGAAGAGGAAGGAGACTTCAGAGTTTTATTGAGATTTTTTTATGTATCTAAGAGTAGTGAAAAACATGCTTGAGCCAGAGAAATACAAGCTTGGCTTGTACACTGGTTTCTGGACACCACCAGAAGTGATCCCTAAGCACAGAGCCAATAGTAACCCTGAGCATTACTGGGTCTGTTCCTACCAAAAAAAATGTAGAATCATATGCCAAAGAAGGCCTAAGAAATTTCCATTTTTTAAAACACCTACAATAGCATATTATTCTTCCACAGGTGGATGCTAATCTATCAATGCTAACTCATTGCAGCAGAGCAGTTTTTTGAGGCACTGACTTAGTTTTATATATTTTTAATTACCAGTAAATCAGTCTCATTATATTGTAAATAAAAGTGTGCATATTGCAGTTAGGGGAGTCTTTTTTAGGGAAAAGGCTTGGATAAAAGATAAAAATATCTACAGTTTTTGAATACAAAATATAACTAGTATAACTATATTTCATGTATCATTAACGCAACTCTAATATTGCTTGTGTTTTACTGTCAGGTTAAGTTATAGCTGTGGGGAATGATTAGAGTTTAGATGATTTTTTTTAAAAATTAAAATGCGCTCATTCAAAGTACTCTCACAAAGATAATCCTTGACAAGGGTTAACTTTCATTTGTATAATGAAAGCTTTCTGTTTTATGACGAGGATTATGCTTATTTTGAGAAAAATGTCACCGGTTTACCCATGAGACCCTCATCAACCTACAAAACAGCGGCTTCATACTGTGTGTGAGAAAGGAGAAGCTTGAGAGAAAGGAATTCTCGCTTTCCTGTGTTTAATCAGAAGCACGGGCTTACTTATAATGATTTAAATGCAGCATTTCACCACTTTGTACTTATTTGCACGAATTTTCAACTCCATTGTGAATTTTGCAGGAGAAACTGGCTCAAAAATTTCTGTGCCTGTTGGAGATCGAATTTGCAAACCCTTTTGTGTCCTGAAAGGCAACAGATAATCAAAAGAGGTAGCAGAAAGCCACCAGATGATGCCCCGAACCTCAGCTACAGAACGAAAATAGAAACTTGGGCAGGTGCAGCTCCAATTCCCTCTCCACTTTTGATCCGGCTGAAAGGGGAACAAAAATCTCCTGCCAGGGCCATCATCATCGGGGAATCGATGTTCAGAGTCACACCAATGAAGCTAGAAGGACATTCTGTATCGTTTATTCTAAACCCGCTTTTTCTCAGTAACCAGCAAGGGTTTGGGGAGCCCAAGGCAAAGCAGGGGGCCCCGCGGACAGACCCAAAGGCCCACGTTTCGCACTTGGCTACAGGGATCTCCGAAAGGAGCCATCCTTGGGTGAGATCTCTTTAGGTCTTATAGAGACATTGGAGAGAAACCGAGCATCCAATTCCTCGTTAGTATAGTGGTTAGTATCCCCGCCTGTCACGCGGGAGACCGGGGTTCAATTCCCCGACGGGGAGATGATTGCTTTTTGTTTTCTCCAACCAAAGAGTGATTTTTATTTTTTAATTTTCTCTGCACAAACCTGTTTACAAATAAAACCAGCTAAGATACCATTTTAAAAATCTTTTTAAATGTCTCTGAGGCTCTGTGCACACCGTACACATAAAAGGCTCCATGAAAGGCCCTGAGAGCTCATTGGCCGAGAGGAGGAGATTTGAAAACAAACATTTGCAAGGCCCTCCTCCCACCGGAGCTCCGGGCCCTGCGTTGGCAGAGACCCACGCATGCGCAGTAGCGCCCCGCCAAATCGCTCCCCCGGGTCACGAACTCCGCGCGGAGAGCCAATGGGGGAGGGGAGGTTGGGAGGGGGCGGGCTCTTCGCCCCGACGGGGGTGGGGTGCGGCGAGAGCGGAAGTGGCTGCCCAGGAGGAAGGAGCCGTTTCCTTTCCCCTTGGGGACCCAGCTAAACTGGGCACGATCGTTCTCCCGCCTCCTCAGATTTCGTGGCGACCCGAGTAGTCGGCGGCCTATCAGGAACATCCGGGCGCCCAAGGAGACGTCTCTCGTTCCGATCAGTGCCGGGTGGAGGAGCAAGAGGAAGCCAAAGGGGCGGAGGCGAGCGGCCGGAAGAGGCGCCATGTTAGTGCAGTCCTAAGCGACTGCGCGAGGCTCAGCCCAGCAGGACCTCGTGGCGCAACGGTAGCGCGTCTGACTCCAGATCAGAAGGCTGCGTGTTCGAATCACGTCGGGGTCAAAGTCTTTTGTTTGGCTTCAGGCATAGATTCTGCTCAGCCAATTGTTTTCCCGCCACTTTTTTTTTTTTTTTTAAAGCTTAACTTTTAAAAATAAGAAGTCTGAGCTTATCTTCTGTTGAAGGGTCTTAAGACTGGTTTTTTTTTAAAGACTGATTATTTTTTTAATAAAATCTTTATTTAAGCACCATGATCATAAGCATGATTGAAGTTGGGTTTCAGTCATCAACTGAACAACCCCTTCACCAGTGCAACATTCCCACCACCAATGCCTCCCCTTCCTCCTTCCCAACCCCTGTCCGTATTTGAGACGGGCATTCTACTTTTCTCACTCCCTCTCACATTGTCATGCTAGCAGTTAGTGTAGTTATTTTCCTAACTGCACTTATCACTCTTTGAGGTGAGCTTTATATTGTGAGCCTGTCCTTTCAGCCCTCATCTCTATTGTCTCTGGGCGTTACTACAATAAAGTTCTCTCTCTCTCTTTTTTTTTTTTTTTAGTTTTTTTTAAATTAATATCTTTAAACACCTTGATTACAAATATAAATGTAGTTGGATTTCAGTCATGTAAAAAGCACCCCTCCTTCAGTGCAGCAATCCCATCACCAATGTCCCAAATCTCCCTCCTCCCCACCCCACCCCATCCCTGCCTATACTCTAGACAGGCTTTCTGCTTCTCTCATTCATTCACATTGTTAGTTCTCAATGTAGTTATTTCTCTAACAGCACTCATCACTCTTTGTGGTGAGCTTCATGTAGTGAGCAGGACCTTCCAGCCCTCCTCTTTCGTCTTTGAGAATTATTGTAAAATGTCTTTCATTTTTCTTAAAACCCGTAGATGAGGGAGACTATTCTGCATCTTTCTCTGACTGTTTCACTCAGCATAAGAGATCCCATGTACATTCCTATAGGAAATTTTCATGACTTCATCTCTCCTGATGACTGCATAATATTCCATTGTGTATATGTTTTTTTACCTATGTGTAATAGTTTGGCCTATTTTGAGAAGGTGGATGGTATTACTGAGAGTATTACTAGCCTGGCAATATAATGTGTACTGCACACACTTAAAACAAGTTTTCCACAAAGTAGGTTTAGTCCCTTTTGCCTTTGAAAGCGAGTACCATGAAGTACACTTTCTAATGCTTACAGTATTCAAAAACCCTGTATATTATAGAAGTCCATATGCTTTAGTAAGGCACTGAGCAATTTTAAGCATGGCATCCTCAATGGTATGGCCCAAAATGAACTCTAAACTCCAGGAAAGGTGCGGAATTCAACAACACCCATTTTCTAAATGTTATATAGTGAAGGTAGAAACAAAGAATATGCTAGAATTCGCTAAACTTAAGTAATACATTGATACAATTTATGTTTCACCAATTCCTGCCTGACGTGACTAGTTTTAGCAGTTCGGACTTAACCAGTTTTATAGTGGAGAATAAAACGTATTTAAATCACAGGTATCTTTAGTACCAAACTCTGCATTTTAGGTATGTGACAAGTATTGACAAAAAATTAGAAGCAATATTATGAAAAAGTTACTTTAGGGGCCCGGGAGATAGCATGGAGATTGCATTTGTCTTTCATGCAAAAGGTCATCGGTTCGAATCCCGGTGCCCCATATGGTCCCCCTGTGCCTGCCAGGAGCAATTTCTGAGCATGAAGCCAGGAGTAACCCCTGAGCACTGCTGGGTGTGACCCAAAAACCAAAAAAAAAAAAAAAAAAAAAAAGTTATTTTATAGTTTGTGGATTTGTTCCATCAAAGTCACTTATTTCTTCTGTTTGATGCTTTGAAAACAAACTAATAATTTCATTTAATTCAACCTAGTATGAAATATTAGGTTTTTCTGCCTCGTGAGGGAATGTTGCACTGGTGATGGGGGGTGTTCTTTACATGACTGAAACCCAACCACAATCATGTTTGTAATCAGGGTGTTTAAATAAAATATTAAAAAATCATTTTGTTATGACATTGTTATGATCCTGTATGTTTACTTTGTATAATTTTTCATTCCCTTTTTTATTGGGTTTGGATAACTCATCCATTACTAGGAAATGTATGTATTGCTGCCTAAAATGAGACTGATGTTGTGCTAGGCATTGAGGGTAAGGAAACAAGAAGTAAAAATAGTGAGTTTGTTGTTTGTTTTGAGCATTAGGTTATAATTACATTTTATTTACTGTTTTAAGTAATATTTAACAATACTCTATATTAAATTTAATATTATTTAAAATATTTACAATTATTTCCTTTGATAGTTCAAGAAAAGACTTTTTAATGATGGCCTCATAAAGAAGAATTTTGAAAAATAATGCCATGAGTTTAAAGCATATGTTAGTTGATATATGGGAATGTCTTCTGTTTCAAGTATATTCCTGCCTTTCAAGTTCTTCAGTGATGAAAGTATATTCGTTTGCTATGACTGTCAAAGAAAAATTCCATGAACTCCAGACAAGCAACAGAAATTTTCTCACGGTTTGGGAGGTCTGAAATCCAAAATCTGATAGCACTAGATTTGTTCTCCTCCTCCCCCTCCTCTTCCTCCTCCTCCTCCTCTTCCTCCTCCTCCTCCTCTTCTTCTTCTTCTTCTTCTTCTTCTTCTTCTTCTTCTTCTTCTTCTTCTTCTTCTTCTTCTTCTTCTTCTTCTTCTTTCTTCTTCATTTGCTTTCTTCTTTTATTTGTGGTGGGTTTATAGGTGGTCACCTTCTCATGATGTCTCACATAGTCTGTTCTTTCTGTTGTGTAATCCTGGTCTTTCTCTGTGTGTCCAAAGTTTCCTTCTTTTAACTCCAGCCATGTTTAAAGAGGGTCCGGTCCATTCACGACTTCATTATCAGTTCAAGGCCTTTAAATACACACATTGTGGCACTAAGGGTTGGACTTCAACATATAAATTTGAGTGGAAGGACACAATTCAAACCTTATCAGAAGCCATGTTCTTACACACACATTCATAGTCACACTCCACCCCTGCAATCTACAATACATATCTATAACATTGCTTATTTGGATCAAGTTCACATTGGACCAAGTATGTTAGCTCATTTGTACAAAATCTTGTTGTGAGGCAGATAAAGCTGGTTATTTCATCTCATAAATCATTTTGTTATGACAGTCTCAGCAAATGAATAGTGTCTTTGGAGAACTACTAGTTCTCTATTATTGCTGGGGGTGGGGGCGTTAAAGAGATAATCTATTAAGGCCAGCTTGAACTTTATAAAGAATGCCAAAAAGTTCTCTAGAGTTGTTGTTCCCAGACAAGCACCCTGGGAACATGTTAGAAGTACAGTTTCATGCCACAAACACTAGACTTAAAAACATTTTGACAGTGGATTCTAAAAACCTGAGTTTTAACCAATTTGAGAACCACTGACAGACTATAAAGCAAAGTCAATTTGGAGGCCTTTTGTCACAGGTTTCTTAAGATTAAATAAGATAAAATTCATCAAAATGTTTTATATTGGGTCTGGGGCCCGCGAGATAGCATGGAGGTAAGGCGTTTGCCTTTCATGCAGAAGGTCATCGGTTCGAATCCCGGTGCCCCATATGGTCCCCCGTGCCTGCCAGGAGCAATTTCTGAGCATGGAGCCAGGAGTAACCCCTGAGCACTGCCGGTGTGACCCAAAAACCAAAAAAAAAAAAAATTGTTTTATATTGGGTCTGGTGACATAGTACAGATGATAAGACACTTGCCTTGCATGCTTGTATGCTGCTAACTTGGTTTGATCCCAGCATCCGATATAGTCCACTGAGCATTTCCAGGAGTAATTCCAAAGTGCAAAGTCAGGAGTAACCCCTGAGCATTGCAAGGCATGATACACTCCCAAACATAAGGTTTTGTGTGTTGTAAAGCAGTCTACATATATCATTAATAGAACTTCCAGCTTCTCTCTCAAAACTGGACATTTGTAACTACTTACAGTGGCCTAATGCTGACTTGCTTAACTTTGAAATAATATCAAATCTAATGCTGCATTTTAACTTGAACTTCTACAACCATTTTATGGCATCATATATAATCACAAGGCAGCTCTGGATAGACAAATAGAGCAATTAAATTCTATGCAAAACTAATGGAACCCCAAAAGTTAACTATGTGTTTAAAGACATTAAGAAGTTCAAAAAGGGGGCCCGGGAGATAGCATGGAGGTAAGGCGTTTGCCTTTCATGCAAAAGGTCATCAGTTCGAATCCTGGTATCCTGGTGCCCCATATGGTCCCCCGTGCCTGCCAGGAGCAATTTCTGAGCATGG
>PVKC010051803.1:0-10420 GCA_004027635.1 Crocidura indochinensis | reverse complement strand
AAAATGGCATGTTGTTGTAATGATAACTGAGTTACTATTGTAATCCTGAGCTGCCTCTACCAGGCTCTCTTAACATGAAAGAAAAATAATTTCAAAAGTCACTTATAGATAGTATTCTCTAATACGAAATAGATATTATTTTAAATGAATTTCACTTAGTGATACCTATGTTGAGTGGCCTTCTGTGTACATTCATTTGGAAACTTTCTTTCCATAAATTAGTCAAAAGTAGAAATTCATAAATTGTACTCAACTTAAAATACAATATATAAACAAGTTTAAAATGTATGCTATTATTAAAAATAGATAAGCATTATTAATAATTAAGTAGAGAAATTGGAATGAAGCAATGGTGCAAGAGGTAGGTCATTTGCTTTGCATGCGCTGACCTAGGACAGACCACAGTTTGATTCCCCAGCGTCCCATATGGTCCCCAGAATCAGAAGTTATTTCTGAGCTCATAACCAGGAGTAACTACTGAGTATCATCGGGTACCCAAAAACAAAACAAAAAAAAATTAAGTTGAGAAATATGCAGCATCATGTTGTATTCATTGATGGTTACACAGTTGTACAGGTTTAGGCAGATTTGACCAAAGTGGTGTCCTCAGGTTGACAGTCTTTAGTCTGAAGATTATAAACACTGGGTGATTCTGCTGCCAAGATAAATCCAATTAAATCTAGTAAAGTGCAACTTTGTACTTCTGTTGTAGCATTTGTAGGATGCAAGAAATCCAGGGATTTCTAGAAAAGGATGGATTGAAACAATTCTAGGCATTTCCTTAAAATCTCTCTAAAGTCTCCTTTCATTCAAGCCTTTGTTCTTAAACCCCAGTCTTAAGAGCTGTCCCTTCTATTTGATTAGGATGTAAAACATATTATAAGTGCTACTATCAAAGTAACTTATCAGCAAAGAAAAGTGTCACTTGATTAAAATGTATCATCCAACATCTGGATAATATTTAGCAGATAGAATAGTAATAAAATTAGCTAAATAATTATTCCATTGGTATTATATGTTTCTCTATTTTAGTTTCGAGTTTATAAATACTAAAGATGTTTTTAAATAACAATATAAAAGTTTATATATATAAAAATCTTTAAGCACCATGATTACAAGCACAATCGTAGTTGATTTTCAGTCATAAACACCCCCCATCACCACTGTGCCCCTCTCCCATTTTCCCAACCCTTGCCTGTATTTGAGACAGGCATTCTATTTCTCTTACTCATTAAGATTGTCATTATAGTGGTTAGTGTAGGTATTTCCCTAACTGCACCACTAGTCTTTGTGGTGAGCTTCATATTTTGAGCCAATCTTTCCGGCCCTCATCTCTATTGTTTGTGGGAATTCTTGAAGTTAATTACAATTTAAATTTTCCTTTACATATATAATGTTTTGCAGCAATTTACTAAGGTTACACTGACAAACAAGAAATATAGGTGCTTATTTTATAATTTTTCTATGTCCCCAGAGAGCCTATAAATATAACTGTCTTAAAACTTTCATAATAACTAAATATTATTAATATTACACTTACAATAAAAGTAAGATTAATTAAGGTACAACATAACGTCTTTATACACCCTTAGTTTTAAAAAAATTAGGATTAAGAGTTATTTAAAAATTCTCTATAAAGCTGGACATCATAGAAACACATGGTTAAAAAAAAGAAAAAAAAATTACATTGGGCAGTGATAAAGGTCTATTTGCTACGACATCAGAAACATTCCGTGAGGTGTTTTTCTGACTTATTTGAGTGATTGCCAACTTTCAATCTTTTCATTCTTGCTTTAATTAATGCAGTTTCTTTAAAGTGTCAATTGCACTGAGAGACTCTTAAGGAAGACATATCATATTAAGATATAAATAAAGAAGCAAAAGACAATAGTTTGAAGGTCCGGAGGATAATATAGTGGGTAGGGAACCTGCCAGTAATATGCTGACCCAAGCTTGAGTCCCAATATCCCAAGTGGTTTCCTGAGCCTTTCAGAAATTATCACTGAGAAGAGTCAAAAGTAGACCCTGAACACGCCCAATCTCGTCTGATCTCGGAAGCTAAGCAGGACCTGGTTAATACTTGGATGGGAGACCACCAGAGAATACCTGGTGCTGTAGGCTTAAAAAAAAAAGAGTAGAGAGAGGACTTTCTTAATTGCCCGTTAACTGTGAGATGCAATTATACACCACTCCACACCATCCTGACTTCTATGTGGGATGTACAGATTCCAAGACCTTTAACGCAGAGACGTGAGATCAACAACAGAGACTGTAAAAGGTATAACTCAAATCCCGGTGCCCCATATGGTCCCCCGTGCCTGCCAGGAGCAATTTCTGAGCATGGAGCCAGGAGTAACCCCTGAGCACTGCCGGGTGTGACCCAAAACCAAAAAAAAAAAAAAAAAAAAAAAAAGGTATAACTCTATGGGCACTGCAGACAATGATCGAGATTGGACAAACTGGTTTGCCTTGAGCCTAGAAATGGTCTTCTGTCAGGAAATTTCAGGAATAGGGTCTCCCTGTACTTAGGACAGAGTTTTTCTTTTCCATGACCTCCATACTTTGGTGGGCCCATGCAAACGATAATTGTCACACTAACATATTCCTTTTACCAGACTTGCCTGTCCATTATTAATCCATTGTCTTTCAGTAACTATTATTAGTAACCATTTAGTCTTTAATCTAAAAGTTTGGCAGAATTGTATTCCTTTTCTTGGTTAAATATATAATGTTTAATGAATATGTATTGCATATATAACACGAATATATTGCATATATGTGTATGTATATACCATAACTTCTCTATAATGTTTCTGTACTTCCTTATTAAAAAAATAAAAAATTATAAAAAAGAGTAGACCCTGAACATTGTTAATATGATCCAAAACATAAATAAACAAAACAATAAATAAAGATAATAAGCATATTGTTATGGAATGCATCTGAGTCTGGAGAAGGGTTTTCTAGTTTCTGCATAGACAGCACTGTCCATTGAATCTGAGCTAACTTCCTGAACAAAGCTGATTTACAAGTTGAGGAAAATAAAATGCCTGTTTGAAGTTATTAGTTTTGCACATGGAATATAGATACATATCATATATATACATAAACATATATATGTGTGTGTGTGTTTAAGTGTTTACCATAACACTTGAGTGTTATGTGTGTTTCGAGTTTACTCTAGGTTCTTTTCTCAGGAACACCTATAGCAGTGCTCAGAGATCTCTGTGTAATCCTGGCAATGCAAGCCATATTGAAGGCATACTCTGTAAATCCTTGAGAAAACTCTTAATGAAAGAAAATATGAGAAACAAATTGCAATTGAATTTACATGTACATAACTTTTCTCTATTGTAAATATAGCTTGATAAGAATGCCTGTCTCAATGTTTGTTGTATTGCTAAATAAAGTTTATATTAATCACAAAAGGAATTAAAGTCTGTGTTATTTTTAAAAGTGTTGAAAATCATAATTATAAATTAAAATTTTGCTGCAATTGTAACTAACTTATAGTAGTAAAGATTATTTTCCTCACGCTTAATAATAAAAGAAATCATAAAATAAAACTATTTACACATATAGTCTACTTTAATAAAGTTTGAAATTTGATGTCTTTCCAGTTGGTGAGCATAGTTATTATAATAAATAACTTCCTAAAATTTTATATAGAATAGGAAGAAAAACTAACTTGTTTTTGTTCTTGTGAATTATCTTAATAGTTTTAACTATATGCTGTCATAATATTTTTAATTGTTCTATTTTTGTCAGGGTTGAATATCTCTTGAGAAAACTTCTTAAATCATCTGCTACTTCAAGTCATTCATCACTAATAACATAAGTGCATTAGAAACACAAACAAAGATACCATAAAAATGAAATTCTTAACCGAGCAACAAAATTTCCAGCTGGAAACATAAAGCTAAGTTTAATATAAAGAAAATATCTCATACAAAGAAAACACTGACCCAAATTATCTAGAGAAAACAGAATTTTTAAAACCTTAAATAGAAATACACTGAAATAGTAGCAAACTATGTAATCTATTTGTTACTTAGAAATTATTTGAATACATTAGTCCAATTTTATTTTTCTTTTGACACAGTTAAAGAAGAAATTCCAGACCATAGTGGAAGCACAGTGGGTAGGACATTTGTCTTGCAAGTAGCAAACCTTGACCTAACTCGGTTGGATATCTGGCATCCATATGGTCCCCCGAACCTGCCTGTAGCTATTTCTGAGCATGGACTCACGAGTAATCACTAAGTGCCATTGGAAGTGTACCTAGAAGAAGAAATACCTGATAATTGGTTTGGGACCTGTTCTGTGTACCACTTATGGATCCCCAACACAGCCATAATTGACCCATTAGCACATTGCTAGAGAAGTAACCCCTGAGTATAGTCAGGCATAGTTCAGAAACTAAATGAATAAATAAATGAATAAATAAATAAGTAAATAAATAATAGCTGTGGTAGGCTCAGAACAGCACAATAAACACTGGTTTGATTTTGTTTTGTTCTGTTTATACAAAGGAATTCAAATAGAATTAAGTAACTGGTCAATGGGGCAGTAAGGAGAGTATCTAACTGATAGAGCATAAAAGATGGTAGGGCATAAATGTTTCAGATTTTGCTTTATAGCAACCGTTTTCATACACCTGCTATGACATTTGACCCCCTGAGAAACATTAAGGTCACTAGTGGCATGTAACTAGGATTAATATCCTAGTAACAATAAATGTTGTTCAAAGACTTAAAGACAAAAAAAAGATAATTAAATCTGACAGAGGGAGAGGATCAAATACCAGATATCTAACTAGTTTTGTAATACAGAGACACAGTAACAAAATTATCAAGCAATGACAAACATAAACTTGGTGAACAAGAAGAAAGTGTAAAACAAAGAGGAATAAAGACTGGATCTAAGATGATGGAAAGACAGGGCAGAGGGTCATAGACAGTTTGGATGAGTACAGTAATCTTCTAAATCAATATTGTAAATGTAAATGCTATCTAGATCATATTAACTTAATTAGGATCATATATTAAAATACAAAATGTTTAGTTATTTTAGAAATAGTAGATAGCAAATATCTTGCATTATTATAATGAAAAAGCAAAATACTATAAAAAAGTCATGTTTTCTGAGATTGCAAATATCTAGGTTCAATACATCTTGTTCAGATACTAGATTTTAAATAAATATTTGTTTATATTTAAGGACATTACTTGCTAAGTCAGATAAAGGATTATGATTTTAGCTTTCATAATTAGATTTTATTGTAATCAGAAAGTAGTGGTCCTATGTTCAAACTTTAATTGTTATTTAATAACAAAAGTTGCCACTTTAAAAGTTTAGGAAATAAAATTTTATTGTCATTTGTTCCGACAACAATTATCCTACAGCAATGTCACCTGCTACCAAAAATATACTAGGGTAATAAATTTAGCCTGACATGAGAGGTGGGCGGGAATTTTTATAATTACAGATCACCTAAAGTCAATCCAAAATACTTAGTAAGGTAAATCATGTTAAACGAGATTGCTTAGGGACATGGAATCTTAACCCCAAAAAATACCAAAATTTAAAATTTCTGTAGAAATAATACATCTCAAGAATGTGAAGCAGCACTACATCTATTCATACCTTCCAACATCTGAATTATAAGAAAGAGGACCTAAGGTTCCCTGATTATAGCCCCTCCCATATTAATCTTATCTATGTCATAGTTTTGTTTTGTTTTTCTCCTAAACACATTGGGGTTTGTTTATATAATTATAGGCAGAATCAGATTTTTTTTGGCTTTGTTTTGATTTGGTTTGGGGCCACACCCAGTGATGCTCAGGGGCTGCTTCTGGCTATATGCTCAATATTGCTTCTCGCTTAGGGGACCATTTCGGATGCCAGGGAATCCAACCGAGCTCTGATATCTGTCCTGGGTCAGCTGCATGCAAGGCAAATGCCCTAGAGCTACACTATCCCTCTAGCCCCGATTTCAGAATTTTTGTACAGACATATAGACATGGTTCAACACTAAAACAATCTAAGAAATTCCAAGATAGGGAATTGTCAGATATTGCCAAATCAAAACCCACATGACACCTCATGAGTAGCCAACACACTTATTTAAGCTTGCTTCATGTGTATATAGAATGCACTTCTTTATTTTTTAAAATTCTTTTCTTGATATTTCTTTCACTATTTTTCCTTGGGTCTCCACACTGATTCTTTTTCAGATACTGTCTAAGACACAACATTTCTAGAGTTTCTACCAATGGATAGAGCATCTTTTTATGAAATTGATTTTTTTTAAGTTTGCTCTATACATATTTTCTCATATTAAAAATTCATTTATATATAATGCAACTCTTTTTTCTTAAGATCTTAAGATATAATTTTAAGATGTATTTTACCAAAATTTTAGAGTACGGGAGAGATAGTAAAGCAGGTGAGTGTTTATTTTTTGTGCAGTCAACCTGAACAGCAGGTGCTTATTTTTTTATTTAAAAAACCTGAAATTTATCTCTGATACCACATATGACTCTCTAAACGAGATGAGGAATGATCCTTGAGCAGAGAGACAGGAGTCAGCCCTTAATACCACCATGTGATCCTCCTTACAAAACAGAAAATAAAATAAAAGTTCATCCAACTTTTTAACTGAAAAATATATATTTATTGCCTGATAAATATTTTCTAGTTTAACAAGCATTGACATAATGTTAATAATTTCTTATCATATATTAACTCTACAAGATGACTTCTGTAAAACATTGTTTTATGTGTACAAACAGGCAACAAGCAAGTCATTTTTCTAACTGCCTTCAGTTTTCCTCCTGCCACATAAATCTTCTTGTTCTGCAGGGACTCATTTTTTTCTTGCTCTTTCTCATTTATGTCAACATGCTTTCAAATTCATGCTTACCCGTTTAGAGGCTGGTTTTGAGGATGACACATTTCTTATTTTTGCTTGAGAGGAGTGCAAGAAGAATTAATATAGTCCTGTGTTTAGGATTAAAGTAGTCACCTGACAAAAACTGGCAAGAGGTGCCTCTCAGCTTTTCAGTAACTATTTATCATGAAACTTGGACAACATCTAATATCCATAAACCTATACCTGAGGTACAAAGTATCCACAGAAGCTCATGAACTTAAATGTTTTTATTCAAGAGATATTTTATATATATCTACCTGAATTTCCTAATAATGATGTTTCATTATTGACAGAAATGGCACTGCGTTGTTGCTTCAGTGATCATCATTCATTTATACATTCACCTGCTGCAACTAAAGCAAATTGAAGATACTGTTAATTTTAATTATATAATGTATTTTAAATATAAAGTTTACCAAAATAATATAATATTGTTGTATAAAGGTAGAGAAATTGATTCTCCAGAATTTATAATAGTTTAGGGTTTTTCAGTATAAAAAGATAATGTAATTTCAAAATTCTAGTTCTATGACTACTCTGAAACCAGTCAACTGAGAAACATGGTAATCATAATAAAAAATTTTATTGGCTACAAAATAGTAGTTGGATTTTGGTAAACTCATACTCACAAGTAACCACATATGAATGAGAAAACATATTTCTAGGGCATAAAAAAAGGATATACGGGACATTTTCAACCATTTTTGTCTAGGTAAGATTTCTGGTTTCTAATACAAAATTCAGTTAATTTATTTAGTCCAATCTCTGTATTGGAAAATGTTGCATCTTCTCCCTATTCACTTAATGCACATTATGTTTTATAACATTTGGTTATTCAGTCATTCTTGATAAGTTAAAATACATTTTTAGTAACAAATGTAAATCAAACCATTTTTAAAGACTTTCAGGGCAAATCCAGAATCCCAACCAAACAGCAACAATAAAAAGATGGATTTGTAATTTGTGGTGTTAGCTGAGAAATTAAAAAATATCATAGCCGTGTCAACACAGGAATGAAAATACTATAATTCTACATAAGAAGTTTTACAAAGTTGAGCAGATACACTGTTTCATGATGCCACTGCTTCATGTCAGGTAACTTACGAAGAAGGTTGAATGGAAATAGATAGGACTAACATAGAACTTTGAGGTTCACAAAAGTGTTTTCCCTTGTAACTACATTTAAAAAAAGGAAAAATTTACCTCTACTCAAATTTATATTTGTCATGAAATAAAATTTATTAGAAAGTTCTCCATTATTAAAACACAAGTTTTTTTTCTGTAAAATCTTAACAGATGTCTATAGGCAAAATGTTTTAAAGAATTTTTCATCAATTGAGTATTCATACATCTACAAAATAATTATAAAATAGTCATATCTATGACTCATATTATATACATTTAACATTTTTAAAGGAAAAATTCCAAAGGCATCATGATTTATGCAATATAGTTTACATTATTATACTTTTCTAGCCTAGCCTGCTTTCTTAGCACTCATCTCTATTCATTTCTGTTGATATATTCGTCTTTAAAAAATTAAAATAGATTTTTATATGTTAAAATTAAAATGATTCTCTAAATAGCATGCCCTTTGAATTTTAGGGTATAAAGTATGTTTTATCTGACTCGCTAAATCTGTAGTTAGGTACTGGAGATAACCAGTCCATTTTGTTTAGATTTATTTAAGTATCAATTATGCTTGTTTGAATGCCAAAACTAGATTCAAAACATATAAAAATGTAGAATAATAGCTACTGGATTGAGAATAAAATTATTTGCCTAGTAGTAAAATTATTTGGCTAGTATCTATATATTCAGTCATTGTAACTGCTTATAGACGATGGCCTTTCCTACTTATATCATTGATTGTTGACAATACATAGCTTCTTCACAATCCTGCTTATTACTGATCTTTTGTTTTTGTCTGAAAATTTTCTTTGAGCAGTTTTTGGTAAAAGAATCTATCTATATTGAATTACATATATATTATATCTTTTATTATTTAATTTTTTATTTATAAACATGTTGGCATACATACCTTGTATTATCTCTGTGGTATATTACTAATATCAAGGAAATTCTGTTTTGACCTAGCATAGTGCTAATGTAAAAAATCCTGGAATGAATTCAATATTTATCTTAAATAAATCAAAGTGATAGTAGGACTCTAAGAAACCTTTTATGTATTCAGCTCAATATCTGCCAATATTTACATATTGTTTTCCCCCACAGAATCTCTGCTGCAAAGGAATATATATATATATATATATATATATATTCTCAAAATAAGATTCATATATATGGGGACCTCATGGAATGATAAGTATTCCAGTATGTAGCCAGTCAGCTACATACAGGTGCCTTGCCTGCAGCACTCTATCTCTAGTCCTATTCATGAGTTTTACATTTGTATTTCAAGGAAATAACCTTAATATGATTCTAAAGAAAACAGAGGTCTCAAAGACTGATTGACTGATTTTCTCCTTGTTACTTTTCTATTCCAGATTTTGTTCATTTGCATACCAACCATTTTAGGAATAATTATGCACTCCACTCATTCTAATTCTACTGCTGAAACATAAATAGAATAATTATTCACCAATTTTTTATTCCTATCTTTTATCTTGGGAATGGATTCCAGGCTGATGACTAGAGATAATTTATGCCATACCAATAGTTCTTATATAGGACAAAAGGTACTGGATTACCTGCAGAGTGGCAGGACCAGGGGTGGGGTGGGGGTGGGGGTGGGAGTGGGGAGCAGCCTTCGAGGAAAGCAGGGGAAAGTGGGGTGCTAGAGAGAAGATAAGCATAAACATTGAGCTTAAGAGAGTCTTGGAGACACATAGTGTGCAAATAGAAATGGCTTGAAATGATGATAGGTGATTTTCCGTAATAGATGTTTCAGTGAGGAAAGAGAAATGGTCCAGAGTAAAGCCTGAGATTAACCACTGATTTTTAGGAAATTATATCCTTCTTTGTGCTGTTCTCCCCATCACTGGAGCCATGCATCTGAGGGCTTTGCTTTAAGGAGAATCTTTGACTCAGTTGCTCTTTGGGGTTACCAGAGTGGTTTCTCTAGTGGTTCTCTCTGACAGGTCTTTTGAGAATAGCATTGCAGGGAGATTCAACCAAATATTTTGTTTCCAAGTTTTTGTTTTATTGTATTTTTGGATAAAATCAGCAGTATTCAGGATTCATTCCTGGATCTGATGTCAAGGAGCACTCTTGGCATGACTTTGGGGACTTCATGCAATGATAGGTATTGCATGAGTCAGCTATATGAAGGATACTTACCTGCAGCACTCTATCTCTAGCCCTCTTTATGATTTTGGCATTTGTGTTTCAAGAAAGTAGCTCTTAATATTTTTCTCAGAGGATCATTTATTCTTATCAAGCATTTTCTGCTCCCGTTTTCAATCAGTATTCACCATATTCTGCTTTATTTTTAAAAAGAATTTTAACATTCTAAGTTTGTTCTAT
>PVKC010051802.1:0-10312 GCA_004027635.1 Crocidura indochinensis | reverse complement strand
TCCTGGCTCCATACTCAGAAATTGCTCCTGGCAGGCACGGGGGACCATATGGGGCACCGGGATTCGAACCAATGACCTTTTGCATGAAAGGCAAATGCCTTACCTTCATGCTATCTCCCGGGCCCCAAATTAATAATTTTAAACTAGTCACTCTGAATAGGGGAGCACATTGGCGATCGGAAAAAATGGAAGGGGCCTGTTGGCTTTCCATGTTTCTCTTCTATTGCCTCTTGAAGCTCTCCTGAGAGGGCCAGGAAGGGACCCAAAAAACTGTCTACTGGAGCTGCTCAGGCCAAAAGGCAAAGAAAGACTGAGTGAGTGAGTGAGTGAGTGAGTGAGTGAGTGAGTGAGTGAGTGAGTGAAAACCAGCTACCAGGGGCTCCGGGCAGAGAGGTGACTCATTTGTCTGTGAATATAGGCAGAAGGGGTCAGCCCTGCTGTGAGATTGGCCACTGAGAGAAACTGAGGGTATCTGTCAGCTTTGCATTTTTCTCTTATCTCCTGAAGCTCTCCTGAGAGGGCTAGGAAGGGCCCCAAAAAACTATCTCCTAGAGATTCCAGAAGAGCACGACCAATCTGTTTCACTTGGAGGCCACTAGAACTTTCTAACTAATGAACCCCAACATAACACTCAGAAAAATAATCACTACAAGCATGACAATGGGGAAACTGCACAGGCAAACTCCATACACAGAGAATGAAGATGATAGCTCTGATGACCCAAAAAATACCAACCATCTAATTAATCTCTCAGATAAGGAGTTTAGAATAGAAATATGAAGGATCTTCATGGAAACCAAAGAAAACATAACTCTAGCTGAACAGAATACAAAGACAGAAATCAGAAAACTACAAACTGAAATAACAGACCTGAAAAACATGAGAGCTAAACTGAAAACCTCAATGGAAAGCCTCTCCAACAGGGTAACAGAAACTGAGGAAAGAATCAGTGAAATGGAAGATGAAATGAAGAACAACTCCATACAGCAGAAGAGATTGGAAAAGAAACTTAAGGCAAACGATCAGACAATGGAAAAAATGAACAGATTAATGTGAACAGATGAAAATAGAAGTCTTTGATAA
The DNA here is from genome assembly GCA_004027635.1 of Crocidura indochinensis. NCBI lineage: Eukaryota > Metazoa > Chordata > Mammalia > Eulipotyphla > Soricidae > Crocidura > Crocidura indochinensis. The sequence continues at coordinate 9,229 of PVKC010051802.1, read as the reverse complement.
ACTCAACAGAAACAGCATAAAAATCATTGGAGTCCCAGAGGCCCAGAAAAAAGATCCCCAGGAAGAATCAACAGTAAAAGACAATATGGCAGAGAAACTCCCAGAGCTAAAGACTGTATGCAATCAAATCCTGCATGTCCGAAGAGTACCAGCTAAAAGAGACCTGAGGAAAAACACTCCAAGACACATCCTAGTTACAATGACGAATCCCACAGATACAGATAGAATACGGAAAACATCAAGATCAAAAAGGGAAATTACATTCAAAGGAGCATTCTTAAGATTTATGGCAGATATGTCCAAAGAAACTCTCAAGACCAGAAGACAGTGGTGGGATATTGTGACAAGACTATGAAATGGTTAGATTACTGCACCCAGCCTGACTCATGTTGAAGTTTGAAGGAAGGGTACATACTTTCACAGATAAGCAATAGCTCAGAAACTTCACAGATGCAAAACCAGCCTTAAAGGAAAAATTGAAAGGGCTACTTTAAGACAAGACAGACCAACAGACAACCAAACTTATACACAAAGATGACATTAGCTCTCATGATAATCATCTCCCTCAATGTCAATAAACTAAATGCATCAATTAAGAGACATATGGTGGCAAAATGGATCAAAAAGATGAATCCAACATTCTGCTGCCTACAAAAAACACACCTGAACAGTCAGAACAAACTTAGACTCAAAATAAAAATCTGGAGGAAAATAATCCAAGCAAACAACACCATTAAAAAAGCAGGGGTGGCCATAGTAATATCAGATGACACTCATTCAGACTCAGAAAATTTGTAAGGGACAAAGATGGAAACTTTGTACTAATCACGGGATATGTACAACAGGAAGAAATTGCAATACTAAACTTATAGCACCCAATGAGAGACCAGAAATATATCTAATACAATTATTAACAAATTTGAAAGAGGACATCAATAAAAGCACAGTGATTGTGAAACACAAAACATGACCCTGTCAACACTTGATAGGTCAACCAGACTGAAATCTAACAAAAATATATTAGCCCTGAAATGAAAAATGGAAGAAAGAGGCCTAGTAGATATCTATAGGACACTCCATCCCAGAAACCTGGATATATATTCTTCTCCAATGTACATGGATCATTCTCCAGGATAGACTACATGCTGGCACATAAAACATACCTGCATAAAATCAAGAGGATAAAATTTTACGAACTACCTTTGCTGACCACAAGGTTTTAAAATTAAATGTGAACTACAAAGGGACACAGAAGACCAACTTTAACAACTGGAAATTAAACATCCTACTACTGAACAACCAGGGGGTCTGATATAAAATCAAATAGGTAATCAAAACTTTTATTAAAAAAATGACAATGATGACACAAATGATAAGAACCTATGGGACACAGCAAAAGTGGTAACGAGAGGAAAATTTATAGCTTTGCAAACACACATCAGGAAGGAAGAATAGCTTAATGACACAACTTATACAATTAGGAAATGATCAACAAAAGGAACCAAAAATAGGGAGACAGAAGGAAATAACAAAGCTTAGAGCAGAAATCAATGGAGTGGAAACCATAAAACAATCCGAAAGACCAATGAAAGAAGTTGTTTCCTAGAAAAAATAAACAAGATTGATGGATCTTTGGCAAAACTCTCACAGAGAGAAAAAGAAAAAAGAAAAAAAAAGAAAGAGAGAAAAAGAAACTTGATAAACTGTATCAGAAGTGAAAAGAGGGAGATCACTAAAATATTGCAGATTCAAAAGGTAATCAGAGACTACTTTGAAACTCTATGTCACTAAGCATGAGAACCTGGAAGAAATGGATAAATTCTTAGATTTTTATAACATTCCACGGTTGAATAAGGAGGATGTAGCATGTCTAAATACCCCCATCACTATTGAGGAAATTAAAATTGTAATCAAATATCTGCCCCAAAACAAAAGCCCAGGCCCAGATGGATTCCCTAATGAATTCTTTCAAACCTTTCCAGAAAAACTACTACTAATCCTACCAGTTTCATGAAATTGAAAAAAAATGGAACACTTCCAAATAGCTTTTATGAAGCCAACATCATCTTAATACCCAAACCAGACAGAGATGCTGCTAAAATAGAAAATTATAGACCAGTATCCCTTATAAACACAGATGCAAAGATCCTCAACAAAATCCTGGTAAATAGGATCCAATTCCTCATCAAGATCATTCACTATTATCAAGTAAGTTTCATCCCAGGAATGCAATGTTGGTTTAAAATTTGTAAATATATCAACATAATACACAACATCAACAACAATAAAAATAAAAGCCAAATGATCATATCAATAGAGGCAGAGAAAGCATTTCTTAAGGTCCAACACCATTTCTTGATAAAAAAAAAAACTCTCAATAAGATGGGAATGAAAGGAACATTTCTCAATCTAGTTAAGGCCATCTACCACAAGCCAATGGCAAAGATTATCCTCAATGGAGAAAAACTAAAAGCCTTTCTTCTGAATTCTTGTACAAGACAAGGTTGTCCTCTATAACCACTATTATTCAACATAACACTGGAAGTACTTGCTATAGTGATTTGGCAAGAAAAAGATATCAAGGGAATCTATATAGGAAAGGAAGAAGTGAAGCTTTCACTGTTTGCAGATGGCATGATATTCTACTGAGAAAACCCTAAAGACTCTACCAAAAAGCTTCTAGAAACAATAGATTCATATAGCAAGGTGGCAGGCTACAAAATTAATGCACAAAAATCAATGGACTTTTTATACACCAATAATGATAGGCAAGAAAATGACATTAAGAAAACAACCCCTTTCATATTAGTATCACACAAACTCAAATAACTTGGAGTCAAATTGAATGAAGGCATGAAGGATCTATATAAAGAAAACTATAAAACCCTACTCCAAGAAATAAGAGAAATGGAAAATGGAAAATGCTAGCAGATATCCTGCTCATGAATTGGCAGGATTAACATCATTAAAATGGCAATACTCTCCAAAGCATTGTGCAGATTTAATGTGATCCCTCTAAAGATACCCATGACTTTCTTCAAAGAAGTGGATCAAACACTTCTGAAATTCATTTGGAACAATAAATACCCATGAATAGCTAAAGCAATCAATGTGAAAAGGAATATGGGAGGTATTACTTTCCCCAACTTTAAACTATTACAAAGCAATAGTTTTCAAAACAGCATGGTATTTGAATAAAGACAGACCCTCAGATCAGTGGAATAGTCTCAGAGAATGCCCCCAGGCATACAATCATCTAATTTTTGACAAAGGAGCAAGAATTTCTAAATGGAGCAATGAAAGCCTTTCCTCTTGAACAAGTGGTGTTGTCACAACTGGTTAGCCACTTGCAAAAAAGCGAACTCAGATCCCCAGCTAACACCATGTACGAAGGTAAAATTCAAATGGATTAAAGACCTTGATATCAGATCTGAAACCATAAGGTATATAGAACAACACATAGGTAAAACACCCCATGACATTGAGACTTAAGGCGAAACAGCACTCTCCGTAAAAGTGGAAACAGAGATAAACAGATGGGACTAAATTAAGCTGAGAAACTTCTGCACTTCAAAGGAAATAATACCCAGGATACAAGAGCAACTCACAGAGTGGGAGAAACTATTCACCCAATACCCATCACATAAGGGGCTAATATCCAAAATATACAAGGCACTTACAGAACTTTCCAAGAAAAAAACATCTAATCCCATCAAAAAATGGGGAGAAAAATAAGCAGACACTTTGACAGAGAAGAAATACAAATAGCTAAAAGGCATATGAAAAAAAATGCTCCACATCACTAATCATCAGGGAGATGCAAATCAAAACAACTATGAGGTACCACTTCATGCCACAGAGATTGACGCACATCACAAAGAATGAAAATAGCAGTGCTGGCGGGAATGTGGAGAGAAAGGAACTCTTATTCACAGCTGGTTGGAATGCCAGCTAATCCAAACTTTATGGAAAACGACATGGAGACTCCTCCAAAATCTGGAAATTGAGCTTCCGTATAATCCATCTATACCACTCCTAGGGATATACCCTAGGAACACAAAAATACATTACAAAAATCTCTTCCTCACACCTATATTCATTGCAGCGCTATTTACAATAGTCAGACTCTAGAAACACCCAAGATGCCCTTCAACAGATGAATGGCTAAAGAATCTGTGGTACATATATACAATGAAATATTATGCAGCAGTCAGGAGAGATGAAGTCATGAAAGTTTCCTATACATGGATGTACATGGAATCTATTATGCTGACTGAAATAAGAGGGAAAGAAATAGATGCAGAATAGTCTCACTCATCTATGGGTTTTAATGAAAATAAAAGATATTTTTGCAATAATTCTCAGAAACAAAAGAGAGGAGGGTTAGAAAATCAGGCTCATGACATTAAGCTCACCTCAAAAAGTGATGAGTGCAGTTAGAGAAATAACTCCATTGAGAACTCTCATAACAAAGTGAATGAATGAGCTAAGTAGAAAGCCTGTCTAGAGTACAGGCGGGGATGGGGTGGGGAGGAGGGAGATTCGGGACATTGGTGATGGGAATGTTGCACTGGTGAAGGGGTTGTTCTTAACATGATGAAACCCAAACATAATCATATTTGTGATCAAGGTGTTTAAATAAAGATATTAATTATAAAAATGAATTTTAAACTACAAATGTATTGGTAGAAAAGTTCTGTTTTTAAAAAGGTTGATATTTTTATTATATACTTTAAACTTTGCTGCTTTGAGGCAGTGCTTCTCAATTATTTTCTGTCATGCCCACCTCAGAAGAAGAAAACGGTTTTTGCGCCCCCCCCCCGGGAACTGTAAATAGTATTTTTATAAAATAAACTCTAACCTGCAAAATAAAAACATAAAATAATTTGAACTGATTTTTTTAATCAGTGGTGATATCTGGATTAATTACTACAATGAGAACGTTTTGCAATGCATCGCTTTTCAAAGTGGGGTTTGAAGCAGGACACAGCAACTCTCAGCTCCAGAGACATACAGAGACACAAACACGAGGCTTAGCTTGTTGTGACAGTGTTTGCCGAGGTCAAACGCGCCCCTTTTAAGGAGCCTCGCATCCCCCCTGAGAGGCACCCCACTATTTGAGAAGCATTGTTTTGGGGGAATATTGGGCCCTCTTTGGCTAGTGGAAGTCAAGACAACAAAAGCTTTTTTGGTTTTTGGGTCACACCCGGCAGTGCTCAGGGGTTACTCCTGGCTCCATGCTCAGAAATTGCTCCTGGCGGGCATGGGGGACCCTATGGGGCACCGGGATTTGAACAGATGACCTTTTGCATGAAAGGCAAACGCCTTACCTCCATGCTATCTGATATGTTACTCTTATCCTTACCTGCCTCTCTCACCTGGAAAGGGAGACCTTCCTATAGCTGGGAGGGATCTGTGGTTGATAATTTAAGGAGTTACCTGGGGGTAGTGAAAGACAGGAGCAGCAGCAAAGAAGTAGCAGGGTAGAGAGGAGACACCGACTGGGTGCAGGAGTCTGGTTAACTTAGAAGCTATGTGAGAAAGGACCTTATAATAAAACTTTATGTCTCCTGAAAGTTAAACTGACTCCCCGTGGATCATTTCTTCACCTTTACCCTGATACCTAGAGACCCACCAGGACATAGGGGCTGCAGGCGCTGGGCAGGGAGGAGAAAGGGCACCTTTCCCACTAGGACTATATAATTACATTTTAATACAACACTCTACTTAGTAAATAACCCCAAGCACTCACATACATACTTATATACTAAATATGCATATGTACGTATGTACACAACATTTTTCAGAAAATAATAAACCAGAGATTTGTTTTCATAAATTTCACTTGTAGAAAATAAAGTATACATAATTCAGGCAGAATAACCCTTGGGGAAATGGTAAAATGAGGAAGACTTTTGAGATGCTAGTACATCTTACCTTGTGATCTAGTTGATGGTTACCCCATGGTTTAGAACTTGAAACTAAGATATTAATCAAATCACTTATGATATAAGCATTTGTTGCATATAACTTTCTTGAGCCATTAAGTCTAGGATCAGATTCCTTCTTCTATGTCACTTCTCATTCTGTTATTCAGATAATTTAAATCTCCTGAGATATTCTTTAGAATATCTGAATGCATATGACAGATTTAATATTTTGTTTATATATTTGAGCCACACCTGGCATTGCTCAGGCCTTTCTCCTAGCTCTGTGCTTAGGGATCATTCCTGATGGTTCTAGAGGTACCATATGTGATGCCTTATGCCAGGAATTAAACACTGATTTAATTAATTAAACTTGAGTTTAATCTGCATGCAAGGCAATATTACATTAATGTTAATATATATCTGGCCCTGACATATTATATCTTTCGGTTTATGCCTTTCTCCATTCAGAAAGTCTCCAAGACAACAGTAATTGAATAAACATATGGATCAAGGAACAGAAGCACAGACATTTTACTTTTAACCTGGATTTCTATACTCAGACATATCACAAGACCTGGAGGTTTATCTGGAGAATGTTTATATTTTCACTGTTAATATCTCAAATATGCATCTGTCACTTCGTTCTCATAAAACTATTAGCAGAAATGTTAAAACAAAATGATAGGTAAAACAAAAGTGGATAAGAAAAATGTACAGCATATCTTCCTAAAAATGATGATGCCACATTCCAATAAAATACATTGCATTAAATCTAGAGAATATTCTATCTAGGGGTTGAAGCAACAGAACAGCAGGCAAGGCACAGAGTTAACTTATCTTTGATTCCCTGTATTCCATATGGCCTCTAAAGCACCATTACCAAGGAGTAATTCCTGAGTGTAGAGCCAGGAGTAACCCCTGAACATTACCTGGTGTAGCCCCCAAACAAAACAATACAAAAGAATATTCTATCCAGATGAAATATGGCATTTGAGCTTTTTAAAAATTATTTCTGAGAAAAGAAATGTGAACTAATAAAATATTTTATATTTCTCACAGAACTAACAATCAAAAGTTAATATGGGATTTTACATTAAAATCTATGCAAAATAAAAACATTCATTCACAAAATAAACATTCATTCACTCTTGTGAAAAAATTATTACAAAAAATATGTAATTATATTTCACTATGTATCTCAACTATGTATAATTGTTTAGTTCATTGTAATATAAACAGAATACTATATGAAAGTGATAATATCAAAACAAAATAAAAATTGGAAAATGTATGCAAAAGAACCATAGGGGATAGGAATAGAAAAAAAGAAGCCTACGTTTTCCATAGTAAGAATTCAATCTACGTTAAAACTTAAAAATAGGGGGGCAGGGTGGTGGCGCTGTAGGTAAGATGCCTGCACTAACTTAGGACAGACGGTGGTTCAATCCCCCGGTTCCCCATATGGTCCCCCGTGCCTGCCAGGAGTGACTTCTGAGCACATAGCCAGGAGTAACCCCTGAGCGTCACTGGGTGTGGCCCCGCCCCCCCAAAAAAACCCTTAAAAATAGGACTTTAACTGTAAATTTCTTTTCTAAACATACAGGGAAGATAAAGAAGAAGCACAAAAATTAGTAAAACAGTATTCTCACAAGAGTAAGAACCACTAATAATTAATAATTATTATTATTATTATATTAATATTATTTTATTTATGATTAATAATATTAATAAAATTAATAATAGAAGGTAGCATTTGTTCTTTCTACTAAGCCTATTATAGTCATTTGACAAAATGTTTATAAATAATATTTTAAATGTCAAAAATAAATTCATCTTAGGAGTATATATATAGGCACAAAATTTTTGTGTGTATTATTTTTTAAAAAGCATTCTAATTTCTATAGTTTTATAAACTTTTAAAGAAAGTGATTCACAAGAGAAAATATCAGCTCAAATAAAAATTGTGAATAAAAAGACATAAACAAGTTCAAAGTTAAGTTATTATCAAGTGTCAGGAAATTCCTTCTGGATCTGAGGTTGTCATTTTTGTGACTATTCTGTTTTATCTAGTAAAACACTTCTGCCTTCGGATATGCTTGTTTCAGATCCTGTATTTTGTTTCCCTCCAGGTATCATTTAGACTGGATGCATATAATTAAAATGCATGAGAACAGATGTTGCTCTCTTCTCTGTCAGTCTCTGAGTAAATGTTTCCATGTATTACTTTTCTCAATGACTGTGGATCAATCTCCAGAAGAATGGTGTATTTGTTCCCAGATCTACTGAAACAAATTGTCACAAGTTTGGTGACCTGATAAAAGAAGTGTATTCTTTTGTAGTTCTGAGGACCAATAGTATGGAATCAAGGAATTGGTAGGGTCAAGATCATTCAGAAGACTCTGTGCTTGTGTATTTCTCACATCTTCTACTGAGTTTCCCTTAGCTTGTGGCTTTCTAACTTCAATATCTATGTCTGACTGCACAAAACTACCTTTCATTCGTGTGTCGATTTTGTGTGACTCTTATAAAGACACATTGAATTTTCGACAATTCAACGATAATTCATTTTCCTAACCTTTGAAGCTCTTTCACTCTATTCTTATTTTATTTTTAGATCATTGTCTTAATTATATCTGTGAAGATTCATTTGCCAAATAAAAATCCTATTTATAAAACCCAGGAATTGTGACAGACATATATTTATGGTAACACCATTTGACTATGAAAAATGGGTTATAGTGGAGAGAAAATAACACTTGTCATTCACTTTAGAGGAGTAGCACATAGTAAGTGAAGAAGCTTAAAGTTGAGTCTGGAATTTTGATACATTAATAAGTACAAGATAAAAACACTTGGGCAAATATAAAATTGTAATAAAAATTAATAAATAAGTCACCGATTCTTTCTAATTCTTTTCTGTTTAGATTTACCATTTAACCAATTCCAATATCAAATAACATGACTGGTGTTTGGTTAATTACAATACTGTTGTAAAGAAAAATGCAGAACTGATTTGAAGTTCTTTCTCAACAGCTTCATTTTCTAGGCAACAATGAACTTTTTACTAGTGTTAGTAAAAATGTTTCTTGTTGGTATTAAAAAATTCTCTCATACCTAAAGTAACACAGTTAAGATAATTTAACCATTTTCTTCACTTATTCAATCACATCTTATTTTGAATTTTGCATTCCCATTCATTGGATTGATAAACCTATATGAACTTTTTTTTTTTTTTTTTTTTTTTTTTTTTTTTTTTTTTTTTTTTTTTTTTTTTTTTTTTTTTTTTTTTTTTTTTTTTT
>PVKC010051801.1:0-10352 GCA_004027635.1 Crocidura indochinensis | reverse complement strand
TCTGATGAGTGTTGGGTCAATAATTTTTCCCATTTCATTGGCAGTTTTCACGCAGAAGCTTCTCAGTTTAATGCAGTTCCATTTGTTTATCTTTACTTCCAAATGTTTAGCCAGTAATGTTTCATCCTTAAAAATTCCTTTAGCTTCAATGTCATGAAGGCTCTGCTATGATTTCATCTATGTACCTTACAGTTTTTGGTCTGATATCAAAGTATTCAATTCATTTTTATTTGATCTTCATGCATAATATATTTTTATTTTTAATAAAAATTTTATTTAGGCACCATGATTATAAATATGTTTTTTGTTGGGTTTTATTTATATAAAAGAACACCCCTTCACCAGTGCAACCTTCCCATCATTACAGCCCACATTTTCCTCCTCCTCAATCCTGCCAATATTTGAGACAGGCATTCTATTTCTCTCACTCACTACTATTGTCATGATAGTTGTTAATGTAGTTATTTATTTAACTTCTCTCACCACTTTTTATAGTAAGTTTTATATATGGGCCTGTGCTTTCAGCCCTCATCTCTATTTCTCATGATATATGCATGATATTAAAAGAGATCTGAGTTAATTTTTTGACCAGTTTTCCCAGCACCAATTGTTAAAGAGACTTTTCTTGCTTCATACTCTGATAGTTTGTGCTCCATCATTACTGCAACTGTGGCAGGTATGCAGAAATGTGAATGACAGAGGGGAATGGAAAATTGACCCAGGCTCTTCCGGTCGTACACCATCATCCCTAGGGCAGGACAGGCACCCATGGAGGTGAACAATGCCATCTTACAGGTTGAGGGGGAGGGAGAATTTGACTAGGCCCTGTTCTCTACCACACCTTTTGACATGTAAAGGGACAGAGGAAAACTTGCTGCAGTTGGGCAAGGAGGAGGGGACCTACACCTTCTGTCAGGTAAAGTGAGGGAGGAGTCTTGAGGACTGGGCCAAATCTCAGTGACTACAGTCATCATAACCATCTAGAGCTACACTCCGGAGAAGGGATCTGGCCCCAAGACACAGGTGACTAAGGAGGGCTAAAATTTGAAGGATGTACACTCCAAGCCAAACCACCAAAAACAAAGAAATATGGGTAAACTAAGGAAGACACTAACAGCTAGTGATATGGAGAGAAATCCTGGCAAGTATACAAGTCCATTAAAACGCACAGGCACAATAGATGAAGACCTAAAAACAGCAATTAAAGCTATGGCAATAAGAATCACTAGCCAGTAAATTCAAGAAATCCATAGACGAACAAATCAACCAACTCAAATAAGAACTTTTAGAGAAGATGAGAGAAAACATACAAATGGAATTAAAGGAAATAAAAAAAAGTCTTAGCAAGCCATAATTGCAGAATTACACAGTTGGAGAATCTCATAGAAGAAATTGAAGAAAAATTACAAACAAAAATGATGAAGGAGCCAATAAGGAAATAAAAGGTAAGGCATTGGAAGATATTGTCATGTATTTAGTAAACAAAAACAAAAGAAATAATCTACAGACTGCAGGAATACCAGAAGGGAAGAAAATGGGGAAAGGGGAATAAAAAGTGGTGAGGGAAATTACAGAAACCTTTCCCACTCTCTGAAAAGAGGTTCAGGTAAAATTCAGGAAGGGAAAAGAGTCCTTAATAAAAAGAGACCCTAATAAACCAACAGCAAAACATATAGTAATCCAAATGCCAAAAAAAGAGAGAGAAAGACGAACTCCTTAAAGCTATAAGGGAGAAACAAAACCTCAAGTACAAAGGAAGGAACAGAAGAATCAAACCAGATTTCCCATTTGCAACAATTCAAGCAAGAAGACAGTGGAATGGCATATTTAAATGACTAAATGAAAGAAACTACCAACTTAGAGTCCACTACCAAGTGAAACTCTCATTCATATTGGAGGGAGGACTAAAAACATTCTCAACAAAAAAGAATTTGCATTATTTGCTCAAACAAAGCTGATTCTAAATTATCTATTTAGAGATGAATTACAAAATCCAAACCCCCAATTGTAACTACAATCACCGTACACTATACAACTGCGCAACAGCTCTCTCAATAATCCTCCTAAATATCAATGGACTAAACTATCCAATTAAGAGACTCATAATAGAGAGTTTGATTAGAAAACAAAAACTGGGGGCTTGGAAGGTGGTGCTAGAGGTAAGATGTCTGCCTTGCAAGTGCTAGCATAAAACAGTCCGCAGGACCACAGTTCGATCCCCTGGCGTCCCATATGGTTCCCCCAAGCTAGGAGCGATTTCTGAGCGCATAGCCAGGAGTAATCCCTGAGTGTTAAATGGGTGTGGCCCAAAAACAAAAAAATAAAGAAAACAAAAACTGGATTTCTGCAGTCTGCAAGAAACACACCTACAAGTAGGATAGAGAGTGGATTAGAATAAAAGGTTGGAAATCAATTATTCAAGTCAATGGAAAACAAAAATGTAAAATGTAGGGACAGCTATTCTTATATCAGAACAAATTTCATACAAACTCAAGAAATTGATCAGAGTCAGAGAGGGTCACTACTTTTTGATCAGTGGAACAATAGACCAAGAAGTACTAACTGGTCAACATTTATGCACTAAATGCAGAGCCAGCAAAATATGTAAGGCATTTGCTCACAAACCTAGAGAAATATATGGAAGAAAAAGTGATAGTAGTAGGAGATCTCAATACTCCACTATTACCACTGGAAAGATCCACCAGACAGAAAACTAGAAAAGAAATAAGAACCTTAAATGAGAAATTAGAAGAACTAGGACTAATGAACTTATATAGGGCTCTCCACACCCAGAAAGCAGAATACACATTCTTCTCAAATGCATATAGACCATTCTCCAGAATAAACCATACCTTAGGAATTTAATCTAGTTTGTATAAAATCACAAATATAAGGATTATTAGAAGCATCCTATCCTATAACTATGCAACAGTGAGCAAGAATGACTGTAAAAAGAAGCTAGGGAGAAAATTCAACAACTGGAGTTTAAACAACAGCAGTTGGATTAAAGAGGAACTCAAGCAAGAAATAAAAAGATGCCTTAAAACAAATGAAAATGAAGAGACAAATTATCAAAATTTGTGGGATACAGCAAAAGCAGTAATTAGGTGGAAACTCATAGCAATTTAGGCTTCTGTCAGGAAAGAGGAAAATAACAAAATCAACAGTTTAAAGGGACAACTTAAGGAGATGAACATACAGCAGCAAAGAAACCCAAACACAACCAGAAGACAAGAAATTATAAAAACTAGAGCAGAAATAAACAACATAGAAGCAAAGAAAACAATACAAAAAATGAGAAAAGGAGTTGGGTTTTCAACAAAAAGTAACAAAATAAACCAACCACTGGCAAGACTCAATAATAGAAGAGGGAATACACCCAAGTAAATAGGATTACAAACGAAAGGGGAAACATTACAACAGAACCCCAGGAAATCCAACACATCATGAGGACATATTATGAACAACTACACTAAATCAGGTTAGAGAACACAGAAGCAACCGTCAGGTTTGCAGGAAAATATCATCTTCCAAGACTGGATATGCAGGATGCATATCACATCTAAAGAAATTGAATCAGTAATTAGAAACTCCACAGAATAAAAGTTTAGATCCAGCTGATTTTATAGGTGAATTCTATCAAACATTCAGAGAAGAATTACTACCATTGATCCACAGATTCTTACGAAACATTGAAAAGAGAGGAATCCTTCTTTTTTCCTTATGTGAGGCAAATATCACACTTATTCCCAAAGATGGCAAAGACACCACCAAGAAAGAAAAGTACAGAACAGTCTCACTAATGAACATAGATGAAAACATAACTTTTTTTTTTTTTTTGCAAAATACACCATTCACTATAACTTAAATTTTTCTTAATGCTTTCTACCAAGCACTATTCTGGAACTTTCTAGTTCCTTTACCTCTTAAAGCTATTTAAAATCAAGCATTTTATCCTGGAACTTTCATGTTCCTATATAACCTTGACCTACACAAAATTACAAGATTATTTATACAGAACATACATTTTAAAACCAGGCTAATACATCAAAATACACAGTAAAACAAATATGCAATTGATAACATTAACTATGGTAAACAATAAAGCACATTTTAATTGGCAAGAAAATGAGTTAGATTAAGAGATATACCTGAACCAAAGTTAGATGCAGGCAGTTTGAAATGAAATTTCTCAGTTGGGCTTCACTGTTATTCTTCCCCTTTTTAAATTTTTTTATACTACTACCTAATTTTATCCCATCATCAACACCAATTGTCCAGACTTTGTGTAAAATATGTGGACTTCCCATTTTATCCCTTCACCTAAAACCATTTGTCCATACATTGGTCTTCTTCCACGTGGCTTCACTTCCATGGGGTCCCAGCCCCGAGTTGCACGTGCCACTGCTTCTGACCTGATGTGGAGTTTTTCACTGCTTTTTGCCCCTTATGGCCACAGGACTGCAGCTAAAGCAGCCTGCACCAGGAGGGAGCAATCCTGTGCTTTTGCTGAGAGTGATGCTGGCTGCCACAAGCTTTTTGGCCAGTTTTTCTGCTGGGCACATCTGGGTGTACAGAATTCAAAATGATTCAAGCTGAGAGTCCAGCCAAAGTTTTCAAAGTCTAAATCCATTTTTCATGCTGTAGTTCATGATTTAATAAATCAGTACATTTAGATAAACATTTTCTTCCTGGTTTGTTTCCAATCAAGGCCCTCCATCAATCTCTGAGGAGGCTGAGGTCTTTAGAAAAAGAATTTTTTGTAACAAAGTTTCAATTCTGGACCTCGGATGAGGGTGATCAGGTTTTCACCTCTTCTTTTTTTAGTGGCACTTCTGCACCCAGAAGGGATCTCGGCCATCTTTGAAAATGGCTCCACGTCCTGACCCAAAGTTTTGGGCTCATTCCAGCTTAAAAGAGCCAAAATCACCACAAAAACAGGAATCTCACTATGATTGCTGTCTTCTTGGGTTCAGAGTTCAGATCCACGTTCAGGGAGTCAATTGTTGCATTTAAGACTTTTGGATGGGCTTAGATGGTGATGGGATGAATGGAGGGGCCTTTCTCCTCCAGCCCAGGACCACGTGGCTCCAATCCCCTCCAGCTGGCAGATCTGCAAGTTCAGGAGAGCGGCAGGTAGAAAACTCATAGGCAGGCTTCTTCAGGAAATAACATCTTTATTTGCCCTGGCCAACATGTGTGGCCTATCATAACCATTTACGCATACTATCCTTAGCTTGCCCTGCATCTTAGATTCTTTCAGTCATCTCTCCTGCTGTAGCTCCTCCAACTCCATCCATGCAAATCCCCTTTTGCCCCTGAGGCCAAATCTTTTATAACCTACCCAGGATCCCTCCCAAAATTGGGAGGTTTTTTTCTTGTAGGTAAGGTTACACAAAGAATGCAGGGTGGGGTTACAGTATATGTCTTGAGTGTTCCTCCTATTTTTTCCTTTATGAACTTTATAGATTTGGGTTTGATTTCAAGGCCTTAGATCCATTTTGAGTTGATTTTTGTGTAGGGTGTGAGGTATGGATCAATCTCTAGTTGTTTGCAGGTTTTTTTTCCAGTTGTTCCAACATCATTTGTTGAAGAGACTGTCTGTTCCATTTCAGATTCTTGGATTCTTTATCAAATATTAGTTGACCATATATTTGGAAGTTTATTTCTGGATATTGTGTTCTATCCCACTGGTCTGAGACTCTTTGTTCCAGTACCATGATGTCTTGATGACTAGGGCTTATTAATAAAGCTTCAGGTTAGGTAAAGAAATACCACCCAGTTTCATGTTTGTTTGTTTTTTTTTTTTTAGTATGGATTTGGCTAGTCTAGGTCTTTTGTGGTTCCAGATGAACTTTGTAATTGATTATTCAAGTTCCTTAAAAATGATGTCTGGATTTGGATTATGGATTGTGTTGAATCTATATAGCAATTTAGTTAAGATCGACATTTTGATTATGTTGATTCTTCCTACCCATGAACAGGGTATGTTCTTCCATTTCCTTTGGTCTTCTTCAATTTCTTTCTAAAGCAATTTGAAATTCTCAGATTTGATTTTTTTTGGGGGGCCACTCCCGGCAGTGCTCAGGGGTTATTCCTGGCTATCTGCTCAGAAATCGTTCCTGGCAGGCACAGGGGACTATATGGGACACCGGGATTCGAACCAAGCACCTTAGGTCCTGGCAATTTGAAATTTTCATGGTATAGGTTTGTCACCTCTCTTGTCAGTTTGATTCCCAGATATTTGATATTTTAGATACTATTTTAAATGGGATTTACTCCTTAATGTCTTTCTCCTCTGCTTCGTTATTTGTATAAATGATATTGTCTTTTGTATTTTGATTTTGTATCTAGCCACTTTGCTATAATTGCTTATTGTTTCTAGGTGCTTTACTGTGGACTCTGGTGCTTTACTGTGGACTCTTTAGGGTTTTCTATTTACATCATCATATTATCTGCAAATAGAGATGGTTTGGCTACTTTGTTCCCTCTCTGTATACCTTAAATTCACTTCTCTTTTCTGATTGCTATTGCCAGTACTTCTAAAACTATGCTGAATAAGAGTGGAGAAAGAGGGCAGCCTTGCCTTTTTCCTTACCATAGTGCAAAAGTTTTCAGTTTTTCACCATTAAGGATAATGTTTGCAGAGAACTTTATATACATAGCTGTAAATCTCTTGAGAAGGTTCCTTCCAGCCTTATTTTGCTGAGTGTTTTCAGCATGAATGGGTGCTGGATTTTGTCGAATAACTTCTCTGCTTAGATTGATAGGCTCATGTGGTTTTTGTCTTCTTGTTAATGTGATGTTTGATGTTCATTGATTTGCATATGTTGAACCATCCTTGCATCCCTAGAATGAAACCCACTTGGTCATGATGTATAATCGTTTTGATGTACTGTTGAAATTCTAAGATTTTGTTGAGGATTTTTGCATTTATATTCATTATTGAGATTGGTCTGTAGTTTTCTTTCTTGATGGGGTCTTTGCCATCTTTGAGAATGAGTGTGATATTTGCCTCATAAAAGAATTTAGGAAGGATTCCTGTCTTTTCAGTATTTTAAAGAGCCTGAGGATCAGTGGTTCTAAGTCTTCTCTGAATGTTTGATAGAATTCATCTGTAAAATAATCTGGAACTGGACTTTTGTTCTTGGGGATTTCTTGATTACTGATTTGATTTCCCTTGATGTCATTGGGCTGCTTAGGTTTTCTACATCCTCCTTTTCTAGTCTTGGAAGATGATATTATTCCAGAAATCTGTCAGCTTCTACTGGGTTTTCTTACCTGAGTATAGTTGTACATAATAAGTTCTCACGACGTGTTGTATTACTTGGAACTCTTGTAATCTCTCCCCCTTTTATTTGTGATCCTATTTATTTGGGTGATTTCCCTCTTTTTTTTTTGGTGTGTCTTCCCAGTGGGTTATCTATCTTGTTTATTCTTTCGAAAAACCAACTCCTGGTCTCACTGATTTTTTTGTATTGTTTTCCTAGTTTCCATGTTGTTTATTTCTGCTCTGGTTTTTATAATTTCTTGTCTTCTGGTTTTGTTTAGGTTTCTTTGTTGTTGTTTTCCCAACTCCTTAAGATGTCCCTTTAAACTGATGATTTTGTCATTTTCCTCTTTCCTGACATAGGCCTGTATTACTATGAGTTTCCCCCTCATTATTGCTTTTGCTATGTCCCACAGATTTTGACAACTTGTCTCCTCATTATTGTTAGTCTCAAGGAATCATTTAATTTCTTTCTTGAGTTCCTCTTTGATCCAGCTGTTGTTTAGTAGCATGTTGTCTAATCTCCAGGTTTTGGATTTTTTTCACAGTTTCTTTTCATAGTCGATCATCCTCTCTGTTGCATAGGAATCTGATAGGGTGCTTCTGATCATCCTTATGTTTGTGACTTTGTGTAAGTTAGATTTATATCCTAAGGATGGTCTATTCTAGAGAAGTTTCCATGTCCACTTGAGAAGAATGTGTATTCTGTTTTCTTTGGGTGAAATGCCCTGTATAAGTCCACTATGTCCATTTCCTCTAGTTTCTCTTTTAGGGTTTTCATATCATTGCTGGGTTTCTGCCTAGTGTATCTGTCAAGTGATGATAGGGGAGATTTAAAATTCCCTTTTGTCATCACATTTCCCTCTATTTGTTTCTCTAGGTTTGTGAGCAAATGCCTCATATATTTTGCTAGCTCTAAAGTTGGTGCATAGATATTGATCAGTTAGTATTTCTTAGTCTAAGGTTCCCCTGATCAGTAAGGAGTGACCCTCTTGGTCTCTGAGCACTTTCTTGACGTTGAATTAATTTTGATCTGATATGAGATTGGCTGTCTCAGCCTTTTTTTTGTTTTTTATTGGCTTGAATATTAGATTCCCATCCTTTTATTCTATGCCTGTGTCTATTCTGCTCTATTACAGGTGTTTCTTGCAGGCAGCAGAAATCTGTTTTTTTTTTTTCTTTTTTCCATGATCCAACCCTGTATTCTGTGTCTTTTAATGGGGTAATTTAACCTGTTGACATTTAAGGAGATTATTGACAGAGCAGATTGTTGTGCTATTGTACTGAGTAGATTGGTTGTTACAATCAGGGATTTGGATTGTGTACTAAATCTTTAAGTAGCTCATTTAGAGTTGGCTTGATTAGTGCAAAATAGTGTGAGATATTTCTTGTCTGAGAATGTTTTTAGTCTTCCCTCCAAGGTGAATGAGAATTTTATTGAATAGTGGACTCTAGGTTGGAGGTTTCTTTCATTCAGTAGTTTGAATATGTTATTCCATTGTCTTCTTGTTTGAATTGTTTCAAATGGGAGATGTGGTTTGATTCTTATCTTCTTTCCTTTATACTTGTGGGTTATTTTCTCTCTCATTGCTTCAAGAAATTTATCTTTCTCTTTCTTTTTGCCATTTGGATTGGTGTTGGTTTATTAGGATTTATTTTATTTTATTGCTTCCTGAATTTAAAGTGGAGCCTCTTTCCAGAGGGTGGGAAAGTTTTCTGCTATGATTTCTCTCACCACTTGTACTTCTCCTTTCCATGTTTTTTCCCTTCTGGCATTCCTATAATTAGTAGATTATTTCTTTAGTCTTTATTTATTAAAGACCTGACATTATCTTTAATTTATTTCCTTAGCGGAAATTCCTTATTGGCTGCTTTGTCATTTTTTTTTTAGTTTTTCTTTAAGTTCTTCTATGTGATTCCCCAACTGTGTAATTCTGCTATTATGGCTTGCTAAGACATTTCTAATTTCCTTTAATTCCATTTATATAGATTCTCTCATCCACTGTAAAAGTTCATCTTTGAGTTGGTTGACTTGCTCATCTATGGATTTCTTGAACTCACTGGCAAGTGAATCTTTGCTTTTTAATGTCATGCCTTTCAATGCCACTTTTATATCCTCATCTATTGGGTGCATGTGTTTTGGTGGACTTGGAAACATGCTAAGATTTCTTTCCATATCTCTGACTGATAGTGTCTTCTTTGTTTCCCCCATATTTCTTTGCTTTGGGTTCTTCAACGTGTTCTGCCCTTGTTCTCAGCCATCCTATGTCACCTGTGGCATGTGTTTGGGTCCCTACTCCAGAGTGTGGCCCTAGGCGGGGATGGTGAGGGTTGTAGCTGAAATTTGGCCCTGTCCTCCTATGTCTATGATCTTGATACCTGTGAGAGGATATAGTCCCCCAGCTTCGATAATGGCAACCTCTCATAGCCTCACTTTGAATCTACCCCTGGTAGAGAGAAGCAGATCACCACCTATCCAGATCTCCAGGCAAATGCCAATGAAGACCTGCAGCCTTCCCTGAGCTCTGTCCTTGGTTCCTGGGACAAAAGCCTGTCTGTGTCCCCAGATGACTGACAGCCTCTCCTGAAATCAAGCCCCAGTAGTTTTGAGAGAGACAGGTCACCACCTGTTCATCCCTGATGTGCGCCGCAGCCTCCTGAGATCAAGATCCAGTACCAGTGGGAGAGGCAGATCAGCACCTGTCCGTCCCTAGGCTAATAATGGTAACCACAGCCTCCCGAGAGTGCCTGCAGGAGAGGCCAGTAGACTCTCTTCTGTCCCCAAGTATGTACCACAGCCAACCAAGTTCAAGCCCCAGTACCAGTGGGAGAGGCATATTGGTGCCTGTTGGTCCCCAGATGTGCTAATGGCAATCTCAGCTTCCCAAGATCAAATCCCTGTGCCTGCAGGAGAAGCTGGCAGTTTGGCACCTGTCCATCCCCAGAAGTGCACCCCAGCCTCTCGAGTTCAAGTCCTGGTACATGTGGGAGAGGCAGGTCGGCATCCAAACATCTCCAGACATGCTAATAGCGAACACAGCCTCCTGAGACCAACTGCTGGTACCTGCAAGAGAGGCCAGCC
>PVKC010051800.1:0-10351 GCA_004027635.1 Crocidura indochinensis | reverse complement strand
AAGGAAGGAAGGAAGGAAGGAAGGAAGGAAGGAAGGAAGGAAGGAAGGAAGGAAGGAAGGAAGGAAGGAAGGAAGGAAGGAAGGAAGGGAAAGAAAGAAAGAAAAAGAAAGAGAAAAAGAGTTACACTGAGACTCAAGAGAAGAAATTCCAGAAGGAAATACCTTGGATTAAACAATTGTTTAATTCTGCTTGAGACTAGTATTAGGATAAACAACTATGTGAGAAATGTCAGTTTTCCCAACTCTGTGCAACTGACTCTAGACAGTGGAGAGAGAGAGAGAGAGAGAAACAGGGAGACAAACAGACCGACATGGACCGACATGATTCTCCAAATCCTTTCCTGAACTAGAATTTACATGTTTACCTTCTATAGCAGTTATCTTCTTTTTCTCCCAGGACAACTCACCCTTTAATTACCAAACACTCTTACAAAGACAAAAACAATATAATTACAAAATTATAATTTGACCTACAGGCATATAGACCCTCTATAGGAAGTTGCCCATAAACAAATAAACAAAGACAAAGCATTTTGAAGCTACCTGAATTAATTTATTTTTCTCCTACCAGAGGATACAATTATTACAACTTAAATGTTATAAATATGTAGATATACACTAAGGCAACTGCCACAATACCAATATTTCAGAAAAGAGTAATAAAAAAATTAATATGTTCAGAAGTGATAAGCCTAAAACCTTCGAGACTGAATTTGAAGATGAAACCTTTCACGCAGTAAGTACATTAAAATGGGGTCTCTTTTGAGAGAAACCTAATCCAAATTGAGTCATGTTTTTATTAGAAATGGAGGTTAGGCTACACCCTGAACATTGATATAATGACCTGGCACAGGCCTCAGAAGAATAGGCATCCTCCATTCACCCCTGAACCAGGGAAGCTATCTACGAAACATCAATGTTTTTTATAACAACACCTGGAAGAAATCCTCTACCAGGGAAGACCCTACCACTGCTCTGACATCGACCTGCTCAAAAGAGACTTCCCTTAAGACTAAGAAGACTTGACAGCAACAACAACCTGCTTACAGGAACAGGGCTCTCTGCATTGCCCTTTCATTGTGAGGTGAAAGGAGAGGACGCTCTGCACCATCCTGACTGCAATGTAGGATATGCAGATTCCAGGATCTTTAATAGCAACAACAGAGACTGTGTGAAAAATAAAAGTGTATTGGCACTACAGACAATAACCTGGTTTGGACAAACTAGTTTGCCTGGAGCCTAGAGTTGGTCTTATGCCAGAAAACTTCAGGGGTAGGGTTTCCTTGCATTTAGGCCAAGGCTTTTCCTTTCCATGTCCCTCATATTTTAGTGGGCCTATGCAAACAATAATTGCCACTCTAACACCATTTTTACTGTGCTCCTTTGACTCTAATCCTTAAGAAAAACCACCCACTTAAACTTTTGAGGCTAACTTAATGCATGTGCATGAAAATGTAAAAAAGTACTATGCCTTCAGTGTTTAAGGAGTTACATAAGTTTTATGGTCTTAGACTGCTTTGTGTGCTGCTAAGAAGTATTATGTATTGCAATCTGGGGACTTGAGGGACAAAGTAATTGTACATGGGTTCTGTTTTATTTTTCTTAATGTTCTTTGGCTGAAAGTTGAAAGTTAAGATATCAGCAATGGGACTACTGAGAATTCTGTTTATGGGTGATTGTCCTTCCACTGTAACTTTACCTTGTCCTCTTTCTTTGCATCTTTGTTCTTATAATTAAAAAAATTAATAAAAAATAAGAAATGGAGGTTAGGACAGAGTGAGGGGAACAACAGATATATATGCACATAGGATAGGAGGGTAGCTCAGAACATACATCAAGAAGGCAACAACTCACAACTCAGAAAAAGATGTTGGAGGGCCAGAGAGCTAGAGCAGGAGTTAGGCACTTGCCTTGCATGGAGCCAACCCAGGTTTGATCCCCATAGAGCCAAGAGTAAGCCCTGAGCAGCACCAGGTGTGACCCAAACCCTTTGTCCACAGAAATAAAAGAGGTGAAAATTTGGGAAAACAGCTCATGTGTTAAAGCACCTGTCATGTCTCAAATTTATGAAGCCTTGAGTTTTACCCTGGATGGCCTCTATGGCCCATATTTGAAAAAATATATAAAGAAAGGAAATGAAAGGATGATTCAGTGGGAGGAATTTGCTGACACCTTGATCTCAGTCTTCTGATCTCCAGACAGTCGGGAATAAGCTCTGCCTTATAAATTAGTCTGTCTCTGGGTTCTTGTTAATGCAACCCTGTCAATCTAATAGGTGTCTCTTTTCAAAGATGGAACTTCCCCCCAATATTGCACCTTGAATGTGGACCAAACAGGAACTTGCTCCCAAAGATAACAGAAGAGAAGAACAGTAATTTAGCAGTGGAGAAACCTGGCAAATACAACAGGAATAGAGTTACAAAGCTGATATCCTCAGTGGTTAGTCATGTAGATAATCTTCCCCTAGTAGGATTCCATAGAAAAGGTGCTTCAGCTCTATGCAATTCCCCCCAAAGCCTGGCACCAGAGTCAGAGGAGCAAACATCTGCCAAAATTAAAGTGAGGGATACTATTGAATACTATGAAAATGATTGGCCAGTTCTGGCCAAAACTGTCAAGATCAGGGAAAAGAAAAGAAGATAAAATCTGTCACATATAACACTAGATTAAAAAAAGTATGAAGATTGGGTACAATAGGCTGCCCTGAATTATAACTTAAAATAGAAAAGAAGACTGGAAAGGTAATACAGTAGGTATGGCATTTGCCTTGTATGTGGCCAACTCAGTTCAGTCCCCAGCATCTCATATGGTCCCTTGTTAAGACTAAGCCCTAAACCAGAGCCAGGAGTAAGCCCTGAGCAGAGCTGGATGTAACCCCAAAACAAGCAAACAAAATAAATGCCCCCAAAGCTGAGAAGGAAACTAAAGATAAACTTGTGAAATAAAGGACAGAATTACAAAAATACAACAATGTTGATTTAGTTGTGTCAAACGTATCATACACCATGGTAATGTAAAATGTTCTGTGGGAGATAATGTAGCTTTTCAAGGAATCTGAAACTATTCTAAATGCAGCATCTTTAATGAACAAGGAGAATAAGTAAGCAATTTAGTACAGTAATGTAAATGACCAAAAGTCTATGAAACCTATATTAAAAAATAAAATATAATTATAAGAAATGCCAGTATAAAGAGCTGTCATTGTTCTCCACATGTGAATAACAATGATTGACATAAGTAATAATACACAATATAGGGGCCAGAGAGATAGCATGGAGGTAGTGCGCTTGCTTTGCATGCAGAAGGACGATGATTCGAATCCCGGCATCTCATATGATCCCCCAAGCCTGCCAGGAGTGATTTCTGAGTGTAGAGCCAGAAGTAACCCCTGAGCGCTGAAGGGTGTGATCCAAATACCAATAATAATAATAATACACAATATTTTTTCAAATGATTGGAGGATCAGATAGATAGTATTGGGGGCAGACTCTTTCTTGCAACTCGCCAACCTTGATTAGATTTCCAGAACCTCATATGGCCCCCAAGTATCATCATAATTGATCCCTCACACAGAGAAAGGAATAACCCCTGAGCACCCTCAAGTGTAGCCCAAAAGCCAAAAGAAGGAAAAATAAAACATTAAGGCTAGGGTAAAATTCAGCAATATAAATCTTTTGTTGATATAAAAAGATAATAAGGGGCTCGAGCAGTGGTGCAAGCAGCAGGGCGTCTGCCTTGCCCACAGTAGCCTAGGATAAACTGTGGTTTGATATCCCGGTGTCCCATATGGTCCACCAAGGCAGGAGTAATATCTGAGCACATAGCCAGGAGTAACTCCTAAACGTCATCGGGTGTGGCCCCAAAACAAAACAAAACAAAAAGATAATAATAAAGTTCACATTTAGAGTATGTCCTTTAAGTCAGACATTGTTCTGAAACGTTTTCTGAATTTCATTTGTTATTTACACCAGTCATGAAATATGATTTTAAATTCCCACCTATAATTTGTTCTCTATTATTCCCATTTCCTTGTAAATGAGAACAATGGCTGCAGTTCATTGAACAACTTTCTCAAGGTCACAAAGCCCTTAGTAAATGGTCAGCCAGTGGTCTAACCTCCCAGTAGTCAAACTTTCATTTTCTTTACCACAGTATTATGCTCTCTGTTTCCCAGATATAATTTTAGTTGAAAAGCTCATATCATGAAAAGATCATGACCAACATGATGGCATTTTGACAATAGGTGAAGAAAAAAATGGGAGCATTCTTTAGCATCAGTTCCTTCTGACTGGTAAGATTATGACTGACTTATTTTCTTCTATTTTTTTCCTGCATTTTCTAGTACATTTTTAATGAAAATTCACAACTTCAGGCCATAAAGTATTTTTGAAAGGAAATTGGTCTATGTGCCATATTTTAAAATAATAATAATTTGGATTCACACATACTATAAATTCTCATGTGACCTGATGAAGAATAAATCTAAATAATTAAATAGTTCAAATACTTAGTTTATCCTTTCATCAAGTGGCCATATTTTAAATGTTAATTCTCAGAGTGCTAAAGTTCTGGGAATGATACATTTTTTATTAACTCTCCTGGGACACAATGGACACATCTTATGCCTGATCCTGAGTTTGGTAATAGTGACTCCAAAAAGGATTTTATGACAAGGAAACAAGCAATTAAGAACTCTTTATCAACAAATTGAAGAAATGTAAAGTTCAGGAACAAGAAAGCGTTTTAAAAATTCTACATTATCCACTTGATGAAAAAAGAATAGTCATTGTGAATTCTGTTTTCAGAAAATATTTGATGACATGCATGATCCCATATTGCTTTATTGTTCATTATTTATAAAGTAGAATCTGACATGGTAAGAAGCGATTACTCTTCATCTGCAAATAAATATGTGTATTTATATATCTGTGAATACAAATGTGTTCCCAAAAAGGATTTCCCCCTACAAAATAGATATGAAATACACACCAAAAATTGTACCATTTTTGGGTTATATTTCACATAATGGCCTGATCTTCTGAAGACTTGCCAACTGCTGAAGTGAATCAGTGTTAGAATTAGTGGCTAGTGTTCAGCATAATAGATCCCATGAACTTTCATGTATAGGAAGATTTCATGACTTCATCTCTCTGATGGCTGCAAAATATTCCATTGTGTATATATACCACACATAATTCAGAGGAAGAGAGATAGACACAGCAGTCTCACTCATCTAGGGGTTTTAAGAAAAATTAAAGACATGATTGAATAATGCCCAGAAACGATATAGATGAGGGCCAGAAGGACAGGCTCACAATATGAAGCTCACCACAAAGAGTGTTGAGTGCAATTAAGGAAATAACTACACTAACAACTAGCATGACAATGTTAATAAGTGAGAGAAGTATAATGCCTGTCTCAAATACTGGTGGGGGTAGGGGAGTATTGGTGGTGAGAATGTTGCACTGGTGAAGGGAGTGTTCTGTTTAAGACTGAAATCCAACTACAGTCATGCTTGTAATTATGGTGCTTAAATAAAGATTTTATTTAAAAAAAAATAGTGGATAGTGCAAAGCACCAAAATTAGTCACCATATAGGCCTGGTAAGTTCTGAGTTGGAGTCACTTTTGTACACATGACTCTCAGCTCAATGATGGTTGCCAATGGATCACATGCTGGAGAAGCTTTACTAAGAATGATTAAATCCATGGTCCATCTGGTGATCTTACAGCCCTACCATCTCAAGAAAAATAGCAAATCTCATGATGTTATGCAAGGTCAGGGGAGTCAGATAGACAGTAGATTCCTCTCAAACTGGGAGTATCTTTGAAAGGGGCTTTCCCAGAAATGCCCCCTGAGTTCGCACAGTAGTGTTTGGAAGGACATGCTGTGAGGGGAAAAAGCTCAGAGCTCTCTGTGTAGTCAGCATCTGCTACAGCAGCCCATGAACATCTACTTAAGTTATGTTAACATTTTTTTTAATTTTTATTATGATTGAAGTTCATTACACAGCATTATTTACGGTACATAGTGACAATGAATAAAGGGCAGTCCCACCACCAGTGTTGTCCTCCCTCCACTCCCATTTCCAGCATGTAAGTTATGTTAACATTTAAGTAATTTTGGAATTGGACCAATTCTCAGTCTCAGTATCAGCTACTGGTAGCAGAGAAATGTAACATCTGGGATAATATTCCCCCCAAATCAATTGAAAGGAGGTCAAGTGCTATGAATGATACCCCTTCAATCTTGCTTGAGGGAATAAAATGGTTTAATAGAGGTTGCCTAGATTACTCTTGGCCCTAGAGTACAGTAAGGAGAAGGAAAGAAATAGACTAGAGGGGAGAAAAACAGATGTGGAATAGCTGGACAGGAGCCAGGGTGAAGGAGACACGGGTGCATTGGTGGTGTTCAGGAAAGACAAAGCTAATATTCAAACCATGGAGTCAACAACTAAAATCATGAGACCCAAACTTTTACAATTTAATTTAAAAAGGTGCCTGTCAAGATGACAGGCTAGGAGGGTGAGGTATGAAAAGGAACCTGGGAATATTGGTGGAAGGAAGTTGATACTTGTGGTGGGATCAGTACTGGAATATTGCTTGTCTAAAACTTAACTCTGAATAACTTTGTAAATCATTGTGCTTTAACTTAAATTTTAAGTTAAATTTTCAAAAATCCTATTTGCATTTAACTTTTAAAAAAAAGTTTAAATAAGGGTCAGAGCGATAGCACAGCAGTAGGGCATTTGCCTTACATGCAGCCGATCCATGACGTACCTGGGTTTGATCCCCGGAGTCCCATATGGTCCCCCAAAGTCAGGAGATATTTCTGAGTACATATCTAGGAGTATTGACCCCTGAGCATCACCGGATGTGCCCCCTCCAAAAAAAGAAAACAAGAAAAAACGTTTAAATAAACTAAATGAATGTTAAATATATGGTGACTATTTACATCTATTATAGAATTAAATTCTTATATTTCGGGTATGCCTAACCAACAAAGGTCCCTCAAAATTTTTGTGAAAATGTCAAGACTACCTATCTTCACCTGAATTTGTATATTGAATCATAATATACAAATTGCAAGGTTACTAGATATATCTATTTAGCAGGTTCTGTTACTTGGAAGAAGCCCGAAACATTTGGGCCAAAACAAACATAGCTATTTAAAAATATGGAAGTAACTCAAATGTCCAAGGACAGATAGTTAAATGTAGGATCTCTGGCATATCAACATAATGAAGGATTACTCCACTAGGAACAAATAAAATCTTGTGCTTTTCTGCAAGTTGGATAAAATTTGAAGGTAATATGAAAAACAAAATAAGTCAGAGGGAGGACAAACACTGAATAATCTCACTCATCTTAGCTTTAGAGTCAAAACAAGAACATAGACAGCAGCTAACCATGATAAGTCCTTGGTTATGGGTTTCAAAATTACCCAAAATGAAAGGGTGAGAGATATGAGAAAAAGAAATGAACTAGAGGCAACATAAAGGGATTGGTGGATGTTGGAGGCATTTTGGTGGTGGTGAGGTGCAGTAACTCTGCACATTAAAATCAAAAACATTAACACTATTGTAACCATGCTGCCTAAGCTATTATACTATCTAATACTGATGAAGAAAAGAAATCCAAAATAAACACTGCTATTTAAATGATTTTTAAATAGAACTTAAAATTCATTCCCTCAGGTACATGAGTACATCTTAATTCTCCATAGCTATATGTGGCTAATACCCAGTATGTATATGGGAGAGTATGAAAGATCCTCACTATTACCACAAGATTTCTAAGGAACTGCTCTGGATCAGAGATTGTTCTGTCATCACACAAAAATTTGAAAATAAGGCATCTTTCACTTTAAATTAAGTCAAAGGGTTCAATTTGAAATTACTATGCAAAATTCTAGTCCTCTGCACTCAGCCAACTACAAACATGCTTGTAATCATGGTGTTTAAATAAAGATTTATATAAGAAAATAACTAAGCTAAGAAAAATAAATTTAAAAAATAAAATATATAACTGATTTCCAAAAGAAAAAGACCCATTAATAAAGATGTTTATATTCCTTTTTCCCAGAAAAATTCAGTACCGCTCAACCTCAAAATGAATATGACTTTAATGGGTGAAGAGAGAACAAAGAGTAACAGAGCATCTGAAGCTTGGCCCAACAGGCCCCATGTTCCCAAACCACTGCCATTTCCCTTGACTCTCATAGCCAAATTGATCTACTGGGAAAGTGAGGGGGAGCTCATTTTATGTTTCACTTATATTTGGAGTACTCCATCCTAACTATTCAATATAGCCAATTCCCCCCCCAAAAAAATCAAAAGAACAATTGAGACAGTCAGTCACATGTGTATCTAGACATAGGTGTGGATATCAGTATTGAAACAAATAACATTTTCATTTACTTTAGGGAATTGGTTCATACAACTTTGAGGGTTGGCATATCTGGATCTGCCAAGAAGGAAAGCCAAGATGGCAGCCTAGGGCAGAACATTACTGTACTATTTCTGGGATAAATTTTTGCATCCTGGATATCAAATTCCTCTTCTTTCAGGGGACTCAGTTTTTTCTTTTAAGATCTTTGCCTGATTGTATAAGAACAACCCAGGTTCTGAAAATTATGTGCTTTCCTCCATTACTGCTTGAAAATGTCCATCCTGTCTAAAAGATTTCAAGACAGCAGCAATCTACTGCCTCTACTAACCTAAGTCAACTTGACACAGAAAAAGAAATATTATGGAAGAATGAAGGTAATTAGATCCTGAAGACCCCAAAACCTAGTACTGGAGCCTCCCTGCCAGCTCCCTTTCTTGCTTCTCTTGTCAAAGTTGACAAGTGCATCTGGAGTGATGGTAATAGTAGGATCACTGTAACAGTGTAAGACTTAACTGAGGTGCCCTCCAGTCAACAGTTCTACTTCAAAACTGTTGAAAAACACAAAGCCACTCTGTGTTTGTGCAATGGGTGGTTCATGTCAGTACCAAGATTGTTCTGGGATGAGCAAGGGACAGGGAGCATAGACCTTTCTCTCTTGTCGAACTCTCCGGGTTGCAGTATTTGTCAACTTTTGAAGCATCTCAAAAACCTAAGACAAGCACTAATGGCTGGGACCAGAGAGATAGCTTAGATAGCTTCACAGGTAAGGTACTTGTCTTACATAGATTTGATCCCTGGCATTCCATATAGTTCCCCAAAAATAAAAAGAATATTTCCAGGCATCTAAACCCATTTTATATGTCTCCCTGAGTCTGGAATGGAACATAAAAGAGATGGAAACTTTCTTGTTTTCTAGAAAAACAATTTTTTAGATCATTTGCTTACTTTCTAGAAAAATAATTCTTTCAGGCCATGGTTCATGAGAGGAATTAGTTTGTACTTCTGTTTTACAAGGCTTCTTCTGCCTCTGGCTGTTCCTAAATCTACATGCATAACTGGTGAATATATAACCTGCAGTGGTGTAACTTGAACAAGAAGAAATTAAGTTATAAAGCTACAGAGAGTTTTCCTCCTACCAGGATATTAAATATGCAGATAACAGGCTGGTGTACTGATTTCCTTCACCACTTATTTCAAAGTCTAACATGAACTGTAGGTATTACAGAGAGCAAGAGTCCACTATGTTTTCTCCCTTTGTCTCCACAGAGTTCCTGAGGCATTTTTTCCCTAAGCATCAAATCCCAAGTCCTGCTTTGTAACATGACACCTCTCCGGAGTCCTGCACACCGAACACTCACCAACACACTGGTAGTGAATGATTACCAGCAGCTCCCAGGTCTTCACCAAAAATAAATGATCCAAAGTGCAGTTATTTATGATCTTTAGCAGACACTGGTGGAGGGTGTGGTGCTAGAATACGTGATGCATGAATCCCTACTATTAACCATATTATAAATCAGAGTGCCGACATATTTTTTACTTTTTTAGATAACCATTTAAGAGCTTGCTAATTCATCTTTTTAAAATGGAAACCTAGTCTTGACATGTTTCTTAGTACATATTTTCTACATCTCTAAAACAAAACCCAAAAAAGAAATCATACAGCTATTTGAATTCATACATGCAGAAGTTTACTTGAATACATAAAGTTATTTACCTCTTAGATATAGATTTTAAAAGACTGCAGACCAAATCCCATCATAACTGGATTTCATGGAGAGGTATTCATATAAAACTGAATGACTTCGTTTCTAATAGACAATACATTCAGAAAATAGAACTAGAAAACTTATTTGGGTGTGGTGAAAAAAGTAAAATCAGGATATATCCTGTTAGGAAGGAAGGAAGGAAGGAAGGAAGGAAGGAAGGAAGGAAGGAAGGAAGGAAGGAAGGAAGGAAGG
>PVKC010051798.1:0-10357 GCA_004027635.1 Crocidura indochinensis | reverse complement strand
GATGGATCTAGGGGCACAGCGGATCTAGGGTCGCAGAGAATCTAGAGGTTCCTTGGCGAAGGAGGGCAAGTCTCGTGAGCCAGGCAGCTACGGGTGCTGGCCGGGGGTCGTGGGCCTTTTATCCCCTGTCCCTGCAACTGGCCGAGGTGGACCCTGGCTTTCAGACCCAGACTTCGGGGTCACATGGAACTGGCTTGTCCCTGAATCTGATGTAGGAAAGGCGCGGCGGGGGTGGGGTGGGAAGGTGTCACCCATCCATGGTGATGATGGGGGTCAAACCTCCTTGGGACAAGGTCCCTCCTCTGTCTCTTTGTTTTCTTTCTTGCAATAAGTGGGTGTGGAGAGCCCCTTTCCCAGAAACCTCTCTCCCGCAGGCCCCAAACCACCCTGCATCCTCTCTCCCACATGGTTCTGCTCCCTCGAACCAGGCGGGAAAACTGTGTATCCAGACATAGGTTGTGGACACGTTGGCGAAGGAGCCGGGCGCCCAGTGCCACCGGGGCACCATGACGCCCTGGATGGCGTTGCCAGCCCAGCAGGATCCGGTCACTGCTAACGAATCTCAGGGTCAACGCACCTTTTCCCTCGCTAGGAAATGGTGCCCATAAATTCTCTTTCTCTAAACTAAGATCCTGCAGCTTCAGCGAGCCCCACCCCCTCGGTCAATGATGTTCCCTTTTCTTTTCCTTTGATCTCGGAAGCTCCCTTCCTCCAGGCAGCCTTCCAGCTGAGCAGGGTTTGCAGACATTCATATTCACCAATGCACTTTTCCTCTCCCTCTCACAGCCTGGGAGCTATTTTCCTCCTTTTTTCTCTCTCACAAATTGAGTGGTAAATGACCAAGGGTTTGTCAACTGTGACCTTTGGGACTGGGGAGAGGTTCAAAGGACTGAGTTGTAGACATAGCATTCAGTAGGCCAGGGCCTGCATGGACCCGCCCCACCCCCCAAAAGACCCTTAGCAGGCTCTAAGAACTCTTGGTGATGGTCCCAACCCAACTCCTTAGACGTGACCTTCAGTCTTCCTCATGTCTCCCCAGCAACACATAATGCAAAACTGGACACACACTTGCTGCAGGTCAAGTTCAGAACTTGGTCTTGAGAGCTAGTAGAGCAGAGGCACCAACAACTGCTCCCCAGATTCTGGGTACTGGTCAGAGTGGGGAGAGGTCACGCCTGTCACTTGCAGGAAGAGGTCAGCCCACTAAGACACAACAAGAGTTGGAAATGATCATTCTGGACAAGAACTGGGTGCTGAAAGAAGAGAAAGTGAAATGTATGATACCCTTTCGGTAACAGTATTGCAAACCATTGTCTAAAAGGAAACAAAAAGGGGGAGAGAGAGAAAGAGAGAGAAGAGAAAAGGAGAAAAGAGAAAAGAGAAAAAGAGACGTTTGTCCTAGAGGCAGGGGAAGGGCAGGGAGGGGTGGGGGAAACTGGGGACTTTGGTGGCAGGAAATGTGCACTGGTAAAGGGTGTTGGAACATTGTATACTGAAACTCAATCATCAACAACTTTGTAACTGAAAAAAAAAAAACCTGACTGTATTACAGACAACTTTGTGACTACATTATTTAAATAAAGTAATCACTGAAAGGAGGAGGAGGTGGAGGACATGGAAAAGGAGGAGGAAGAAGAGGAGATTTAACTAGCTTGGTTTTGATAAGGAAGCAGAGGTTGGGTACCCTGCTGTGAACCCTCGTCAGGATACCAGACTGGGACCCTACTCCTACTTGCTAGTGAGATACGAGAGAAGGTCAGGATGGGGGAGGCAGGGGCAGCACATGATGGGGCAGAGAGAAATCCAAGGACACCCTATGCAGGGCTTCCCAGGAAGCGACACTCAAGGCCTGCCTTTGCCCTGGGTCTCTTCAATTTACTAATCCATTTTCCAGGTCCTTTAGTTCTGTAGGGTTGGAGATTGAACCCAACAAGGAAAGTACCCTCCCTGCCCACCACTTTTCCCCTCATTTCTGTCCCTGCCACTGGGTCTCAAAGGCACAAATGAATTGGTGAACAGAGCTTTAGATGCTGGCCCTGCAGACCCATGTTTTTTTGCTACTGTAGGCTTCATAGAATAAATCTTCCTTTCTTTCTTTCAATACAGGTTCTGAAACAAAAGAGGGGGTGGGTGGACTCCCAGAGCCAGGCTCTGAGCAGGGTTGAATGCTGGGAGCCCCTGGAGGGGGCAGGAGAAGGAAGAGAAAGTTTAATGCCCACATACACTCACTGATCCTTGGGGGTCCTTGGTGGGGTCTCATAGGATCTTCAATGGTCCAGCTGAGCTTGCCTTTGAGTAGGGTGTGGGGTGATACTCCCTTAGTTGGGTGAGGCTCAGAGCTCAGTTAACCAAATAAACTCCCTTTTGCTCTTTGCATTATCGGAGGTGGTCTTTGACTCTCAACACTGGCAGGGGTATCAACTTGAACCCTAACACCTTTACTCTGGGTTCTGTGTTCAAGGATCAACCATATGCAGTACCAGGGATCAAACTGGGGCAGCCACATGCCTGGCAAATGCCCTGCTTGCTGTGTTTTCTCTCTGGCCTATGTGGCACCTCCTTCCACTCACCCCTCTGTAAGCTTCAGGTGATAAATTGAATTCCCAATTTCTTCCCGGGAAATGGTCCCTGTTTGTCTACTCCCCATTTTTCCTACCCCATTTCCTATTGCTCAGACCACGTCAGCTGCTTTTCCTGTCCTAGCTGGTGAGACGGCAGGTGAAGGCAGGATCTCTCTGGTCTGCTCTATGACTCACGGAGCCACACCTGGCCCTGAACCAGTCTCCCGCCTTCTCTCCCAGAACCTTTGCACTTTCCTTACAGGGACTGTTTGAGGTACAGCTCATGAGTCTTCAAGCTTCTGCCTTGACCCAAGTTTCCATCAAATATTCTCATATGTAGTAATATCACCAAGATCCTGGCAGAATCAGAGTGCCTGTCAGTAGCCTGTGTTTCTATCTGTACCAGGACTGGTTTGTAAGGATTTTTAGCACTTATTTATTTGGGTTTGGGGCCACAACGTGGCTGTGTTCAGGGCTGTGTTCCTGGATCTGCACTCAGGAATTACTCCTGGGTTTGGGGAGCTACAGGGAATGCCAAGGATAGAATTAGGGTCGGCCACATGCCAGGCAAGTACCTTACCTGCTGTACTATCACTCGGGTACTATTACTCATTTTCTTCTATAGGGGCTACACCACAGTGCTGAGGACTCTGGAGACTCTTCCAGAAAAACTCAGTCCAGTATGGGCTAGGGACACTAGGTGATGGTAGCAAGGGGCTACACCCTAGGGGCATACAGTTCCAGGACCAAACTCAAGGCCTCACGTATGCTAGGCATGTGTTGCCACATGAGTGTTCTCCCCAATCCTAGTCTTCATTTTAAAATTAATCCATAATTTTACAAAGTCTTTGTTCTTTGACCTCTCCCAGTGGTGCAGAGGGACTAGTCCTGGCTCTGTGCTCAGGAGTGACCCCTGGTGGTACTGTAAGACCATATGCGGTGGGGCTGGAGAGATAGCATGAAGGAAAGACATTTGCCTTGCATGCAGAAGGAATCTGCATGGTTCGAATCCCTTCGTCCCATATGGTCCCCCGAGCCTGCCAGGAGTGATTTCTAAGCTTAGAGCCAGGAGTAACCCCTGAGTGTGACCCCCCCAAACAAAAGACCATATGTGCTGGGAATCGAACCAGTGTCAGCTGCAAGCAAAGCAAGTGCCTTAACCCCTGTACATCTCAGCATCACAGTTCTTTGAAAACATAATCATTTTCTAGATATTATCAATGTTGTGAAGATTTAAGGCAAAGCCCCAATATATTTACTTTCATGCACACTGCAGCCTCCCGTAAATTTATTAGTTATCGTCTTTTCCCTTAACTTTGATTTTATTTTCTTCACATCATGTACTGTTTTATATTATTTTTTTAATGTTTGGGTATGTGGGGTTTTTTTGGGTGTTTTTTGGGGGGCCATACCCGGTGACACTCAGGGGTTACTCCTGACTATGTGCTCAGATTATTCCTGGCTTGGGGGGCCATATGGGGATAGAACTGTGGTTCATCCTAGGCTAGCATACGTAAGGCAGACACCTTACAGCCTGCACCACCTCTCTGGCCCTATGTGTGCTTTGTTTTTGGCCCACACCCAGTGATGTTCAGGGGTTATTCCTGGTTCTGTGCTCAGAAATCACTTGGGGACCATAGGAGATGCGGAGATTGAATCCTGGTTAGCCGCCGGCAAGGCAAACACCTTACTTCCTGTGCTATCATTTTGGCATATATATATATACACACTCATGACTACTACCCATTAGAATGCTCTCCATTTGCTCTCCCCCCTTGTCCTTGTATACCCCCAGTTCTGTTTTCTATATCCTCTGGTTTGTTTTAATTTTGTTTAGTTCTTTCATCTGCTCTGATTGTTCATATTGCAGACATTGATGAAATCATTCAACACTTGTTTTTCTCACCTTATTTTGCTTTGCATAATTACCTTGGGATTCTTCTGTTTTGCTGTGAATGGCAAAATTTCATCTTTATAGCAGAACAATATTAGTTTTGCATTCATAACATGGTAGGAGAAATTGCAGTCTTGCAGATTAGTGTCGCTTTGATAAACAACAATCATTCAAGGTTATTAACTGTAGGGTCACGTTTTTCTAGAAGATTGGTTAAGGTTTGATTCCCACAGAGCTCCCAGAAAGGGAAGGCAATTCCCATTCTGGTTGGACAGGGGAAGCAGCTCCAGTTGTATATATCCGCAGAAAATAATCCACACAGACAAGAGGGTAAAAAGAGGCAAGAAGGTTGGATGCAAAATCCTTTACCAACCCACCAGCTGCTCCAAAATTCTAGAGCTCGTTAGCCAGCTGCAAAAGAACCCTATACTCCCAGCTTAACTCCCATATATTAATTCAGATCCACACTGCGCCCCATACCTGAAATGTCGTAGGTGGGAAAACAAGCAGAGAAACATATACCAAGGAGAAATATTATAAAAGCATCTAGATACTTAACTAGTCAGTGTTCATGTTTCTGGTGATGTCATAAAAGTCACTTTCAGAACTTGTGTGAATAGGACGAAAGTGCCCACATATGTGACTGAGACCTCTTTGGAACTGCTCTTAAAGGCCGGAGAGATGATCCATTGAGTAGGGCACTTGCCTGGCTCATAGCTGACCAAGTTCACTCCCTAGCATTGCATATGGTCTCCTGAGCACCACCTGAATGATCCCTGAAAACAGAGCAAGAGTAAGCCCTGAGGACTGCTAGATGTGGGTCACCACTACCCCAAAATAAAAAAGGCAAATAAGACATCTCTTTTATGGCACAACAGATAGAATGGTTTCCTTGCATGCGCCTAACCTGGGTGACCCTCATCATCCTATATGGTCTCCTGAACACCTCCAGGAGGGATTCCTGAGTGCAGAGCAGGAGTAAGCCCTGAGTATTCATAAGAGAGGCTCCCAAACAAGCAAGCAAAAAGCCAACAACAAAACAACAACAACAAAAAATAACAATCCCACAAAGTTTTCAATGATCTTTATCATGTCACATAATTTTCCTCCAGGCCATTGGGGAGGTGAGGAGGACAGCAGTGACCCTGGATTTGCTCACGGGAGACCCCACACTAGTTTGCAATCTTCTCTCCCACTGTGCTGCCAGGAACCAGGCGCCTAAGGTGCTATCTCCTTGGCTGCCCACACTGTTGCAAGATGGGTGGCACTCCTGGACCAGTGCCAGGCCTAGATGTCATGGTGCCCAGGGAGTCATTTCTTGGGGATGGGGTAGTAGAATCAAAGGCAGACTTCACAGAATCAACATCTTGGACTTGTCGCTGAATAAGCAGAGCTAGACCACAAAATGGAACATGAGTCATGGCTGACATAATAAGTGCAAATGGCCCAGGCAGGAGAGTGGTCATAGGCTATAGGCTCATCAATCAAGTGACACAGACCAATGGCTGCTATAAGTGACTCCCCCTTCAGTTTGAAAAAAGGACAGTGTAGCTTTCATTCTTTTGGGGAGCACACCCACCAGTGCTCAGGGATTACTCTTGGCTCTGTGCTCAGGAATCATTCCTGGCAGGTTTAGGGGGCCATATGGGATGCTGGAGATTGAACCCAGGTCAGCTACATGCAAACCAAATGCCCTGCCTGTTGTGCTATCACTCTGTAGCTTTGGCTAATAATGTTTCCAGGTATTTCAACCTTAAATTAGATATATGAGGGCCCGAAGCAATAGTATTGCAGAGGGATGACAAAAGTTCAATCCCTAGTACCCCACAATGTTCCCCGGAGACCCTCTCGAGATATCATCCCTGAGCACAGACGCAGGACTAAGTCTGTGCTCAATCTGGCATGCCCCAACCAAAAACTAAACCAAAACAAAGAAAATGAAAGAGACAGAATAAGGTTCCAGAGTAAGACTCCCCACAAAGATAAAGCTCCAGGCACAGATGTGGAGCACCCTCACATCTGCCTGTACCTCCTGGTCTGCCTGTTTTGAGCCAATGGTACTGACCCTCTCTCTCGCTGAGTCAGGATTTATCAGTCAGTGGAGAACTGTAGCGAGTGGGTTCTTTTGCAAACCCTAAAAGCCTCATACAGGCCCACATAGGGCTATTTCCTTTGAGAGGAAACAGAGCCCGGGAGGGGCCCCAGAAAGCAGGGACAGGGGACATGCTGCTTCAGACTGTCTGCTAGAAGAGAGACTGGACACAGGTCTGAACTGTATCTTTTTCCTTTTGTTTTGTTTTTTGGCCATTCCCAGTGATGCTCAGGGGTTAGTCCTGGCTCTATGCTCAGAAATCACTCCTGGCAGGCTCAGGGGGACCATATGGGATGCCGGGGATTGAACCCAGGTTGGTCATGTGCAAGGCAAATGCTCTACCCACTATCACTCCGGCCCCTGTAACTTTATCATTGTTCTGTTCACAAGATCCCCAAGTACTGGGGGTTCATCCAGTGCCCCCAGGCTGGACTTGGCCCCCAGCCACAGCCAGTGTGGGAGTGGGAAGATGAGAGCCCAGAGACCTTACAGCTCTCAGCTCAGAGGTCTCGGTCATGCCCTTGCCCCACATCCTTGCCACCTGTCTGGACCAGTGAGCCTCTGCTATCCGGGGTTCCCATGTCTGTGTGGACAGCCTGCTGCCTGCCTTGGGCTTCTTATACTGATACATCCTGAGGCCCAGGGGTCTCCATGGCCACAAAAGCCACATTGGTTCCACAGGAAGTGAGAGCATAAGAGGCTTCTTTATGGCATCACCTACCTGCTTAGGAATACATAGTATGTGACAGTGAGTGAGGCTGGCAGGTTCCCTAGGGCAGTGGTTGGTAACATTTTTTTTTCAACTGAGCCAAATCTCGCCAAAACCACGATTGAAATTTATTTTGAGAGCCACATAGGGCACGCATTGACAGAGGCTAAGAGCAGAGTCCTGACTCCTAGAGTGGCCGCCCAGCACACAGAAGAGACAATTAAAAGTATAAAGAGCCACATGTGGCTCGAGAGCCGCAGGTTGCTGACCACTGATCTAGGACATAGCCAAGCTCCTCCCAGTACTTGCTGTCACAGACCAGAGAACCAGGTACAGAAGAGACGGGGTCTGATGCTCACTCTGAGATCATCTGTCTTCTGCTCCCAGATCGCTGCTGTGCTGGCCCCTCTTCAAGGCAACCCCTCCCCAGGAGACATAATCCCATGAGCTGGAAGTAAAGATACATCTGGGTCCGTGTGGGCAGCACAGAAGGGAATTTTGGGCATACTGACTGATGACTTCCTGATTAAAAGCATGTTGTGGACATAGGAGAACTGGTGACCTCTCAGCATCACCATATCCCTTGGTAAAGACCCAGGACCATCGATCCAGATAGCACAGTAGCAACTCCAAGGCTTCAGGAAGGTCGTGTCAACACCCAGCAAAGACCAAGAGCAGCAGAGGAGGCTGCTGAGGGGCAAGGGACCTGAATAGGCTGAGGAGAGAGTGGTGCAGATGCTGAGGCAGGCATGGACACAAGACTGGAGTGTGTGAGGTGACCCCCACCCCTCCAGGCTCCTGCCTTGTCACTAGCAGGTTCCAGGGGTGCTGGGGGGGATCAAATCTCGGGAATGTGCTCAACATTCTCCACCCCAAAGTAAGAACAGAGACCATAGGCCCATGATGCCAACCCAGGCCTTGAATTGCTTTCCTAGAGCCCGGGAATGTAGGTAACAGACCCTCATCTTTGGGTGAAGCTCGTTTTATTTTTGGACTATACTCAGGTATGTTTAGGGGACCATCTGGGATGCTGGAACCAAACTCAGGTCACTGAATGCCAGATGAACACCCTAACTGCTGTTATGTCTCTGGATCCCTTTCTCACCCCGGGACTGAAACTCTGGGATAAGAAATTAGACTTTTCATGGCAGCTGGTTTTAGTTTTGGGCCACACTCAACGGAGCTCAGGGGTTACTTCTAGCTCTGTGCTCAGGGATCACTTCTGGTAGCCTTGGGGGACCATAGGAGGTGCTAGAGACTGAATCTGGTTCGGCCAAGAGCAAGGCAAAGACCCCTAATGGTTAAGTTTTGGGGAAAATTTTATTTTCAGCTGATGGTAGCAAGTAATGATTAAAAAACAAACCACACAAAAACACAAAAAAGTGTTTTGAAAAAGTGCTTAAGAATTTACTGTACAGTTTTTTTAAACAATTTATTTATATGTTGGCTTCTCCATGCTTATATTTGTGTAAAACATTTATACATATTCTTTACAATTTGTACATATATTAAATGGCTGTATAATAAACACTGTTCTGAGAGTTTATAAAAGAAAAATCAAGGAGGGAAAATTACTTATAAAACATTAACAAAAACCTATGAGAGTAGAGAACACAATGCTCTCATATTCATTTGATTTCTCTGGGCTTTTTTTTTTTTTTTTTTTTGGTTTTACTTTATTGGTGCTGGCCCAAGCTTCCATTCATTTTCTAGAATGGAGTTCTTCGGTGGCAAACAAGTGAGAGGAGTAAGGCCGCTGTGGAGTGGGAGGGAGACAGGGCCGGTGCAGAGTGGCATTCAGGACTTACTTTTGCTTTGTACCTCTTGCGGAAGGACTTGCTGAGGCACTCACTCAAGTAAGTACTGAAGAGTCCACTAAAGCACTCATGGAGGCACTCAAAAAGTACTCACTGAGGCACTTGCTTAAGTACTCATTGAGGCATTCGCTGAAATACTCATTCTACTGAGGCACTCACTGAAGCACTCACTGAGGTACTAGAGGGACCCTCACTGAAATGTTCACTGAGACACTCCCTGCTGGGCTCATTCTTCAAGAAGAGCCAGGTCCTGCCCATCTGTCCCTGGCTTCCCTACTAGGTGGAGAAGAAGAGGCAGCCCCACTCACTGATTGGGACTGACTGGCACCCTGCAGACCTGGGACATTCGCACCATGGCCTCACCACACTTCCCCGGTCCGAGTGTTAACGCCAGAGACCAGGAAATGGGTGAAATGCTGGGGGGCCAGGGTGCCCAGGAGAGGACACTCTGCTTTATCACATGGCTGCTGTCCTCTTCCTTTGGCAGAAGGTGGCCTTGAGGCCAGGGCAAAGGCCACAGTGCATGGTGAGCAGTGGCCAGAGTGCCCTTGTCATGGGGTCTCAACTGAGCCCCCACACACAAGGGTTCCTGGTTCTCCCCCAACACAAGCACTTATGTCAGTTAGATTTGTCAGTGCCAAGCAGGCAGGCCAAAGGACCATAGAGAGTTATAAAAATATACATACGTACTCAGCGGTTTATTCTGGCATAGTTCATATCTTTAGGAAAGCAACTAGTAATGATCTGATGTGAGGGAAGAACTGAGAGATTGCAGGCAACAGAGAAACGACCAGTTTACGTAAAGTATCCGTCAAGGAAGCCCCTTATTTTCCACTCAGAACTCAGGTAACTTGAAGTATGTTCCAAAAATAGACCATTTCCAGATGCCCCAAGTCCACGCCGAAGCGCCCCTGAAGCAAAGGCAGCTGCTGTTTGGCCGTCCCGCGGGGCCTGCTGTCCACGCTGGTCCTCATACAGACCACGGGCCATGTCCAGTGGCCCCGTGCCTGAGGGAGCCCTTGGGCCGGGCTGGCTCCTGCTCCAGTTCTGCTCACATCACTGGGAAGCGGCTGAGGGCCTGCCTCAGCTTCTCTGCGATCTGGTAAGGGACAAACAGGTGCCCGCGGCCCCCAATGAACAACGTCAGTGTCTTCCTGCCTGCCCGTCTGCCCAGCACCTGCCTGTGGTGTCCCCTCCCAACTACCAGGTCACAGCTGTAGCTCACAGGTTTGCAACATTGCACAAGGTTACCAGACAGGGACATCGACAACATGGTGGTGGGGG